>JAHLJT010005437.1:100353731-100596212 GCA_031308135.1 Acheta domesticus | reverse complement strand
AAATTGTCGATTGACAATACACTGAGGGCACCTTTTGAGTGGAAATAAATGTAAATTCCCAGAAGGCTTCAGTATTGCTAATTCTGGACTTCTAAAATATATCCCAAACTCATCGGCAGATGTTCAGAAATCTTTCTCTGTATTCAAACTGATATTGTCTCCCAATCGTTGCAGATTGGAAATTGCAATCTTTGAAAAGTTACTGGTAATATATTGCAGTGGAAACTATTAAGAATGAAATGTAGAAGAGTTGTAAATATGTATGGAGTCTTACAAATAATTTTTTATCTTATTGTAAATGTAATTTCTGACAGTGCCCTTTTCTGTCCTTACTTCCGTACTTCTTTTCTTGACCTTTTCAGTGCCTTTTTAGGCGTCTAAAAGGCGATCTTTTAGTGCATAAACATCTGATGTCTAGTTATGAGTAGAGACCGGAAAAATATGTCGTGTGGAAGGTGAAAATATGCACATAAATATGTAATGAAAATAGTTAGAATATGTAATAAAAAGGTAAAATCGGATACAATATGTAATATTAAAATACACTAATTATGAGACGAAAATTTACATAATACGAAATTACATTTATAAAAATATTCCTAAAGAAATTTTAAATGTAATACATGCGTTTGGAAATTCAGGTTAAAGGTCACAAAACGTGGCGTTAGTGATAATTTTCTCCCCAAATAATATGTCACTGACGCACACGTCCCGCAACACTGAATTTAACTGAAGCAGGCGCGCCGGACTATGTGAACACTCGACCGCGTCATCATGTAACACACGTTGAGTAAAAAGCATGTAGTAATAATGTAGGAAAAATTACTGATAAGAAAATATTTCATAAAAAATGCGTAATAAAATTGAAGAAAATCAATACAATATATAGAATATTTCGTGAAAATGGTAAAATATGTAATAAAGTGCTAAATATGTAAAAATATGTACGGAAAAATGTAGATATTGTGTTAGAAAATCGACGTTTCGCCGAGCTTATAATTTTTAAAGCGGTAAATAGAAAGACAAAAAATATGTAGTTACATAAAAATCCGGTCTCTAGTTATGAGTACGGACATTTCAAAATCTTTTCCGACGGCACCAAGGTTGTTTTGCGTGCAAGCGTATTTGCATGCTCACTCTTTCTGGTCTCCACTGCGAGAAAGCGCAAGGTTTAATTCCGCGCAGACTCGCCGCGTCCGGTCGCCCATCGGAATATACGCGTGCGTTTCCTGGCTGTGATGCAGGCAGCATCTGATCGGATGAAGCGAACGGACTAATCCAGCTATTTTTTTTTTTTTTTGGTTATATTTATTCATATTCCACAGAAAGTAGTGAAGCGGTTCCAAACTCTAGTTTTGAGACAATCGAGATTCCTGGAGGATTAGCATTTGGCTTCTGGAAACTTGTGCATTCTTCCTATTCTTAGGCTACACTTTTACATTCGAATTAAGGTGTGGTTCTAAATCCATCATTATTATATCAAGTCGTCTTATGGAAGCATAGTAGTTGTTTATGCAATTAGTTTGTAATGTTCAGCTTTATTGCACGAGTAGATGTTTTGAAAACGAGCGATGTTAGGAGCTAGTTTTAAAATTTGTACGAATGCAAAAAAACAACATTATAAACCAGTCGCATACGCTATTTGTTTGTATAACAACATTAATTTATAAGAGAATAAATAATTCTATAAGAGAAACAACTTTCTTGCGACGTCTCTAGTATTTGACATCTGCAAGAGGAAACTTTGGTCGGATGTTCCGTTTATCTCTACCTCCCCCGAGCCTTTCGCTGCGATTGGCTCAAAGTGTAATGACGCAATCATTCGTTCCGTAAAATCTAACACGTCATCACTTGTTCCGTAAAATATCCAACGATTTCTTGCCACAGGGAATGTGGTTTATAATGCTAAAATTTAAAAAACCTTCTTTCGCGTAACTCTCGATATACGAAAATCCTATCCGCCGACACCAAGTGTATTCAGTCGCAAACTGTTCCGAGTCTGCATGTGGAGGCAGCACGAGGTTTAACTCCACCCTGATTCGTCGCACGCGGCGGCCATCGTAGTTTACGCGCACGCTGCCTTGCGGTGACGCTAATAGGCTGCTGGGGAAGCAGCCACCGGACTAATATAACTATTATTATTATTATTATTATTATTATTATTATTATTATTATTCATTACAAAAGAAAAAACAGGTCGAGATTCTAGTTTTCACACAATCGAGAATCCCGAAGGATTCGGATTTGGGAAATTTTGTGGATTCCCCCATCCCTAGGCTAAATCTTTACATTTAAATTAAGATATGGTTTTAAATCCATTATATCTAACCACATTATGGCTGTATCAAACTTGATTTGTGCAGTGAGGTTTGAAAAGTTTTAAATTTATTTTATTTTATGTCGCATCAACTACTAAGGTTATTAGCGACAGACATATTTACAATATATACAACAATTTTCAATAACTTATACATTTTTTTCTTAAATTTCATTGTACAAATTAATGCACTTCAAAAAAATAAGAAACCAACTGCATTGTTCTTTGTCGTTTAGCACTATTTCCACATCATTATTGACACCATGTCTCACCCGGCACCTCAAACCTGGGGCACAGAAATAAATGGTTAATGCACATGGAAACATAACACACATTATACATTACAGTCGAATTCCCGGTGATCAGGTGGGCATGTGTGAGCTTGGTGTGACGTAAATCTATTTGATAAGTTTGATATTGAGTCTGCAAAATATTTTCCGACGACATCAAGGTTACTTTGCGTGCAGCGCCTTCGGTCACAAACTGTTGCAAGTCTGCACTTGGAGGCAGTCCGAGGTTTAATTCTGAGCTGATTCGTCGCAAACGGCGGCCAACGTAACTTGCGATGAGGCTGGTAGGGCGAAGGAGAAAAAGCGAGCGGACTAATCTTATAATTATTATTGTTAATATTACTCACATTACACAGGATGTATTAAAACGGTTCGAGATTATAATTTTCACACAATCGAGAATCCTGGAGGATTAGGGTTAGGATTCGGGAAATTTATGAATTCCCCCATCTCTAGGCTGAATCTTTACTTTTGAATACAGCTGTGGTTCTAAATCCATTATATTTAGTCGTATTACGGCAGTATGAAAGTTTATTTGTGTGATTAATTTTTTTTTGTTATTGAAGGTCGCGTACTAGGTCGTTAGCGACCACTATTGAATGTAACGTTATGGTATGAGGATGAAACGATATGATGATAGGGGGTGAAAGAACGAACACATGCAACCGTGCCCGAGACGGGACTCGAACCCCCGGTCCAAGATGTGATTAGGTTTTATAAGTTTGATATTGCGAGTGTGTTACAAGTGTGGACGTAGCGAAATCTCTTCCAACAACATCAAGTTTATTTTTGCGTGCAAGCGCATTCGGTCGCAAACTGTTCCGATTCTGCTTTTGGAGGCAGCGCGAGGTTTAACTCCGCGCTGATACGTCCCACGCGGCGGCCATCGTAATTTACGCGCGGGCTCCCTCGCGGTGACGCCACTAGGCTGCTGGGGAAGAAGCCAACACACTAAACCAATTATTATTTTTGTTACAATTATTCACATTCCACAGGAAGTATTAAAACGGTTGCAAACTCCGCCTTTGAGACAATCGAGATTTCTGGAGGATTATAATTCGGCTTCGGGATGTATGTAGATTTTTCCTATTCTTAGGCTACACCTTTACATTCGAATTAAAGTACGGCTCTAAATCCATGATTCCATCAATTCATATTATGGAAGTGTCAAACTCAATTCACGTGTTTCTGTTCTCCACACATCAAAATGCTTCCCAACGACATCAAGTGTATTCGGTCGCGCACTGTTTCGAGCGTCCACTGCGAGGCAGCACGAGGTTTAATTCCGAGCCGATTCGTCGCAGGTGGGCGCATCGGACTAATATAACTGCTATTGTTATTATTATTATTATTATTATTATTATTATTATTCATTACAAAAAAGTATAAAAACAGTTCGAGATTCTAGTTTTCACACAGTCGAGAATCCTTAAGGATTCAGATTCGGGAAATTTTGTGGATTGCCCAATCCCTAGGCTAAATCTTTACCTTGAAATTAAAGTATGGTTCTAAATCCATTATGTCTAGTCACATTATGGCTGTATCAAACTTGATTTGTGCGATGAGCTTTGATAAGTTTGATATTGCGTATGTGATACGAGTCTGCAAAATCTTTTCCGACGACATCAAGGTTATTTTTGCGTGCAAGCGCATTCGGTCGCAAACCGTTCCGAGTCTCCATTTGGAGGCAGTGCGAGGTTTAACTCCGCGCTGATACGTCCCACGCGGCGGCCATCGTAATTTACGCGCGCGCTCCCTCGCGGTGACGCGGGTGGGCTGCCGGGAAGAAGCGAGCGGGCGCGGACTAATCCGCGGCGTTTGCGTGTTGTTTATGCCGAGGGGCGCCCTCCCGCCCGGCGCCTGTTAGCGTCGACTGGCAGCGCCGCATCGACCGCCCCCTCCCTCCCTCCCTCCCTCCCTCCCTCCCTCCCTCCCCCCTCCCGGAATCTGAAATGAATCCATAACGAGGGGGCCGCGAGGTGCTCGCCCCCGCCCTCGCGGCCGCTTCGCCGCTGCTCAGGCCGCACTGCACGCCTACGCTGGCCGTAACCGTCTTCGCCCTCGCCGCCCCCGCCGCCCCCGCCGCCCCCGCCGCCCCCGGCGCCCCCGCCGCCCCCGCCGCCCCCGCCGCCCTCGCCGCCCCCGCCGCCCCCGCCGACCCGCCGCCCCCGCCGCCCTCCCGCCCTCGTCGCCCTCGCGCCCCGGCCGCCCTCGCCGCCCTCGCGCCCCCGCCGCCATCGCTGCCGTCGCCTCCGCGCTGACTTCGCCGTCCTAGCCTTCATCGCTAGCTAACATCGCATCTCTCGCCAGGAGAGCCGTCTCAGTGCATCAACTGATGTCACTGCAGTGCCTCTGACCGGAATGTCCTAGGTTCGAGTCCGGACGGCGGCAGGATTTTCGACACTGGCTTCTCAGCTAGGTCGAATTCAGTCGCTGTCTGGAGGAGAATTCTAGCGGCCGGCTGCTCTGATCAGTAGTTTTCCGTGGTTTCGCCAATCAACACCAGGCGAATGCCGGAGCAGTACCCGAACAAACGGGCCACGGACCGCGCACGATCTTTCCTTTCTCTTCCTCGTCCTATCCTTACACACTTACTTCCTTACCTTTTCTACCTTCCTTACCTTACCGCCGCCCTCGCCGCCCTCGCCGCCCTCGCCGCCCTCGCCGCCCTCGCCGCCCCCGCCGCCCCCGCCGCCCTCGCCGCCCTCGCCGCCCTCGCCGCCCTCGCCGCCCTCGCCGCCCTCGCCGCCCCTGCCGCCCTCGCCGCCCTCGCCCCCTTGCCGCCCACGCCGCCCCCGCCGCCCTCGCCGCCCCGGCCGCCCTCGCCGCCCCCGCCGCCCCCGCCGCCCCCGCCGCCCTCGCCGCCCTCGCCGCCCCCGCCGCCCCCGCCGCCCCCGCCGCCCCCGCCGCCCCGCCGCCCCCGCCGCCCCCGCCGCCCCCGCCGCCCCCGCCGCCCCCGCCGCCCCCGCCGCCCCCGCCGCCCCCGCCGCCCCGGCCGCCCCGGCCGCCCTCGCCGCCCCCGCCGCCCCCGCCGCCCTCGCCGCCCTCGCCGCCCTCGCCGCCCTCGCCGCCCTCGCCGCCCTCGCCGCCCTCGCCGCCCTCGCCGCCCTCGCCGCCCTCGCCGCCCTCGCCGCCCTCGCCGCCCTCGCCGCCCTCGCCGCCCTCGCCGCCCTCGCCGCCCTCGCCGCCCTCGCCGCCCTCGCCGCCCTCGCCGCCCTCGCCGCCCTCGCCGCCCTCGCCGCCCTCGCCGCCCTCGCCGCCCTCGCCGCCCTCGCCGCCCTCGCCGCCCTCGCCGCCCTCGCCGCCCTCGCCGCCCTCGCCGCCCTCGCCGCCCTCGCCGCCCTCGCCGCCCTCGCCGCCCTCGCCGCCCTCGCCGCCCTCGCCGCCCTCGCCGCCCTCCACGCTCTCGCCGCCCTCGCCGCCCTCGCCGCCCTCGCCGCCCTCGCCGCCCTCGCCGCCCTCGCCGCCCTCGCCGCCCTCGCCGCCCTCGCCGCCCTCGCCGCCCTCGCCGCCCCCGCCGCCCTCGCCGCCCTCGCCGCCCTCGCCGCCCTCGCCGCCCTCGCCGCCCTCGCCGCCCTCGCCGCCCTCGCCGCCCTCGCCGCCCTCGCCGCCCTCGCCGCCCTCGCCGCCCTCGCCGCCCTCGCCGCCCTCGCCGCCCTCGCCGCCCTCGCCGCCCTCGCCGCCCTCGCCGCCCTCGCCGCCCTCGCCGCCCTCGCCGCCCTCGCCGCCCTCGCCGCCCTCGCCGCCCTCGCCGCCCTCGCCGCCCTCGCCGCCCTCGCCGCCCTCGCCGCCCTCGCCGCCCTCGCCGCCCTCGCCGCCCTCGCCGCCCTCGCCGCCCTCGCCGCCCTCGCCGCCCTCGCCGCCCTCGCCGCCCTCGCCGCCCTCGCCGCCCTCGCCGCCCTCGCCGCCCTCGCCGCCCTCGCCGCCCTCGCCGCCCTCGCCGCCCTCGCCGCCCTCGCCGCCCTCGCCGCCCTCGCCGCCCTCGCCGCCCTCGCCGCCCTCGCCGCCCTCGCCGCCCTCGCCGCCCTCGCCGCCCTCGCCGCCCTCGCCGCCCTCGCCGCCCTCGCCGCCCTCGCCGCCCTCGCCGCCCTCGCCGCCCTCGCCGCCCTCGCCGCCCTCGCCGCCCTCGCCGCCCTCGCCGCCCTCGCCGCCCTCGCCGCCCTCGCCGCCCTCGCCGCCCTCGCCGCCCCCGCCGCCCTCGCCGCCCTCGCCGCCCTCGCCGCCCTCGCCGCCCTCGCCGCCCTCGCCGCCCTCGCCGCCCTCGCCGCCCTCGCCGCCCTCGCCGCCCTCGCCGCCCTCGCCGCCCTCGCCGCCCTCGCCGCCCTCGCCGCCCTCGCCGCCCTCGCCGCCCTCGCCGCCCTCGCCGCCCTCGCCGCCCTCGCCGCCCTCGCCGCCCTCGCCGCCCTCGCCGCCCTCGCCGCCCTCGCCGCCCTCGCCGCCCTCGCCGCCCTCGCCGCCCTCGCCGCCCTCGCCGCCCTCGCCGCCCTCGCCGCCCTCGCCGCCCTCGCCGCCCTCGCCGCCCTCGCCGCCCTCGCCGCCCTCGCCGCCCTCGCCGCCCTCGCCGCCCTCGCCGCCCTCGCCGCCCTCGCCGCCCTCGCCGCCCTCGCCGCCCTCGCCGCCCTCGCCGCCCTCGCCGCCCTCGCCGCCCTCGCCGCCCTCGCCGCCCTCGCCGCCCTCGCCGCCCTCGCCGCCCTCGCCGCCCTCGCCGCCCTCGCCGCCCTCGCCGCCCTCGCCGCCCTCGCCGCCCTCGCCGCCCTCGCCGCCCTCGCCGCCCTCGCCGCCCTCGCCGCCCTCGCCGCCCTCGCCGCCCTCGCCGCCCTCGCCGCCCTCGCCGCCCTCGCCGCCCTCGCCGCCCTCGCCGCCCTCGCCGCCCTCGCCGCCCTTGCTGCTCTCGCCGCCCCCCAACATCGAAGATTATTTGCATGGATTTCGCTGCAGAAGCCAACACCATCACGTAAGATTTCAGATGTGCAACTTTCAGACACAAATAGTTCATTCACAGGTTTTCACAAAAAATACAATTACCATTCAGCAAGCAACTTGTTCATTACTGTGAATTGTCCGAAAGAGCATTATGATTATTCATCATTAAATTATGCTTCCTCACCCTCCTCGTTGCTACCACCGCCCTCTCTCCCCGCCACTCACTTCTACCCTGTTTGCCTTGGCCAGCGTCCCCACCCGCGAGGCTGTTGTTGCCATCGATATCTCTGCAATACGTCGATGAATTCTGGACACCCCTGCTCGAGGCTGCACAAACATTCGCCGCCGTCACTTTTTCTTCCCGTTTCCCTGCCGCCACCCTACACCACGCCTTCGTCACCACTTGCCTAAATTATTTCATAAATTACTTTTAATAGAAGTGGAGGTTTGAAGAAGTTGTACACTTCCTCAAATGTCTTCCGCGACTAAAATTGTTTATATAGACTTCCATTCCTGCAAACTATTCACAACAGTTGCGAGACAGTGTTCTGTCTCCGCGGCACACGGCTCTGCTTCTTGCTTTCGCGTTAGCGCCGTCATTTCTTTGTATTTAGCGCCGTCCCTTGTTACTTTCTCGCCTTACGAATACTTCGTAAAAAAAAGAAAGTTATGTAATCGTGTGCAGGAAAACGAGGAAATTTTTGCCTTTGCGTCTTTTCCGCCGGATGTGCTGCGTGGCGTGGGTGTTGCCACTGTCATTGTCCACCCGTCCCCCGCTCGCCAGGACACCCCCATCGCTGTCGACGGTGTGAAAGCGGCTGCAGCTGTCGCTTCGCCGTCACGACGCGCCCGCCCTCGCACGCCCCTGCTGTGTCGCCCCGTCGTCGACACGCCCCGCTCCCGGAGCGCACTGCACGCCCGCACTCGCAGCGTCTCGCTCAGTGTCCCGCTTAGCGTCCCGTTCAGCGTCCCGCTCAGTGTCCCGCCCAGTGTCAAGCTCAATGTCCCGCCCAGTGTGTAGCTTAGTGTCCCGCTCAGTGTCCCGCTCAGTGTCCCGCTCAGTGTGTAGCTTAGTGTCCCGCTCAGCGTCCCGCTCAGCGTCCTGCCCAGTGTGTAGCTTAGTGTCCCGATCAGCGGCGTCCCGCCCAGTGTCCAGCTGTGTCCCGCTCAGCGTCCCGATCAGTGTCCCGCCCAGTCTGTAGCTCAGCGTCCCGCCCAGGGTCCCGCTCAGCGTCCCGCTCAGTGTCCCGCTCAGTGTGTAGCTGTGTCCAGCTCAGCGTCCCACTCAGCGTCCAGCTCAGTGTCCCGCCCAGTGTCCCGCCCAGTCTGTAGCTCAGCGTCCCGCTCAGTGTCCCGCTCAGTGTGTAGCTTAGTGTCCCGCTCAGCGTCCCGCTCAGCGTCCTGCCCAGTGTGTAGCTTAGTGTCCCGTTCAGCGGCGTCCCGCCCAGTGTCCAGCTGTGTCCCGCTCAGTGTCCCGCCCAGTCTGTAGCTCAGTGTCCCGCTCACTGTCCCGCTCAGTGCCCCGCTCCGTTCTCCCGATCCATCCTTCCGGCGCTGTCTCCGTCCCTCCATCTCCTGTTCCGTGCACCCGCTCCGTCGTTCTTCTGCGCCTCCCTTGCCCGTCCTCATTTCGCTGTCCTATCGCTCCACCGCCCTCCGACCCTGTCGCTTCGTCCTCCCGCACCGATATCCAGCCTCCACAACATCACTCCGTCTTACTCCTACAGTCCGTCGCCGTCACTCCCACCTTCAGTAAACATTTACACGCACATTCACCCGTATATTTACTTACTTTTTTACCCAAACCTTTGGACTTAACTTTACTTATAGCTTTACCCATTGTTTATACCTATACCTGTAAACACTCCGTTAGCCACACCCTTACTCACATCTTGACTCACCTGTACCCATATCTTTATCCATAAATTTACCTACACTTTTATCTACACCTTTAGACGTACCAATACCCATACCTTCACCTACACCTCCATATGTTTACTCACACCTTTGGCCATACATTTACTGCTAACTCAGTCACCGATTCCATCATCGCCCCCGCCTGTGCCGCCTCCGTCTATGTCACCCCCGCCGCCCCCCGCCGCCGCCCCGACGCCTCCTGCCCCCTGCCCCCCGCCCCCTCGCCCACGCCGACCGTGGTCGCCTGCGCGCGACGGCTGTAATTCCGGCGTCCATCCCGCTCTGATGTAAGGGAGCCCTGGCCCGCGGCACGCAAACTCCCCCGCAACACCCCCCCCTCGGACGTGCCCCAACTGCCAAACTCTCTCTCTCTCTCTTTGTCTCTCTCTCGCCCGCACAATCACCATTCATCGCGGCCCAGATTGCGGCGGTGAATAAACGCTGTTGGGCCGCTGCCTCCGGAGATCGGTGCGGATGCAAAAATGATGGGTCTAATGCATTCGTACTAAGGTAGATATGCAGCGGTTCCACCCGAGTTTATTTCACTTAAATGCAAGAAAAGATATGAAAGTGTTCGTATCTACGCATGCAATTGCTCATACACACAAATATTCACGCGCGTGTTCTACAAAACACGTACACACACACACACACACACACACACACTCAGACACACACATACATACACACAGACACACACAGAGACACACACACACACACACACACTCAGACACACACATACATACACACAGACACACACAGAGACACACACACAGACACACACACACACACTCAGACACACACATACATACACACAGACACACACAGACACACACACAGACACACACACACAGACACACACATACATACACACATACATACACACAGACACACACACACAGACACACACACAGACACACACACACACACAGACACACACACACAGACACACACACACACACAGACACACACACACAGACACACAGACACAGACACACAGACACACACACACACAGACACAGACACACACACAGAAACACACACAGACACACACACACACATGGCCAGAGGCAGATCCAGCCGATCATTTTGGAGGAGAGGCATCACAGAATTTAAAAAAAATTATATACATGTTATTATATTGCATATTATTTTTGTAGACTATATATACAATATTGTTTTTAATACTATACAATATTATACTATATATGTTGCTACACAATATTATTTTTTAAATGATTAAATAACTCTAATGAAGGAGCCCTATGAGTTTGAACGAATCTGCAACATTACATGAGAACGTCGCACGTTGGACGATCAAAATTTCGGTTAAAGTAGGCTCCACTCTGACAGCAGCCAAATAATTAGTGTTGGTTTCTCCTACCTGTTATGTTACCAGATTTCTACCCTGCCTAATTCTTTCTGCTGATGATCCCGGTGTACTCATGTATGGATAACTGGTCATTTTTCAGGATCGTTCCAGATTACTTTAAGAGAATTTTCAGAAAAATTGTTTTGGGGAGTGTGTGTATCTAAAACTCATTTTGGGGTTGTTTCAAGACATCTACAGAAGTGCTCAATTGGTTTCTTCTCGACGAGGCGAATCGATTGGCAACTACATTAATCCAGATTTGTAGAATATTCTGAGAGATTTTTGGAACAAACTGGTTTTCGGGGGTTTCAAGACACCTACGATGATGAAATGTGGTTTACTATACTACAATTTCCTTAAAGCATGAAATGTTACAACTGAATTCATTAGATTCACGATAAGTACTTCTAATTCCGGAGTGTAACATTTAAAAATATACTTATTTACTAAATAAGTATCGTAAGAAGAAAGACTTTATTGACGTACGATATAATGTGGTTCTATACATTCGACATGCACATGGGATAAATCGCGACGAAAAACTACTGTAATTAAGACATTTCTCTGCCACCTTGGTAACGACGTCTTGATCCAAGGTGCAGCAACAAGTAAACAACAACAACAACAAGCAACAAGTAAACATGATTTTTTCTCCAAATCCCGGATAACTCCAATAGCCGAATTGTTTACCGCTATCATGCCACCAGTTTGAATTTGTTGGTCGTACAATATTGTACAGAGTCCAACCGATGTCACTGGTTTTGGTGAGTGTTCGTACCACTTGGGGCATGTGTTTGATACTTGGAGGGCGGTACAGATCTGCCAATGGTGGTAGCTACACACCCTGTCGTTCTTTTCAAGTATTCGGTCTTTGGAAGAATTGGACAAGCTGAGATGATATGATAAATTAATCATTATAACATTTAATATTATTATTATTATTGTTGTTACAAAAGGATTCTAATAACTCTTATTACTACTCAGTTTCATAAAGTTTGACTTTCGATAACCAAACTGGATAAAGTATTTTTATGAATATTTTTTTCATACATTTTTCTACGCATCAGGCAGACCGAGTCACGCCCCACATCCCACGATTAATAACGAATAAACATGTGTTTAAAAGGTTTTAGATTATTTGAAGTAGTTTAATTTTGATTATTCGTGGGGAAAGTGAAGCCCATCAGTGGCCGATTGGCGAGTCGCCGTTGGCGATGTGCAATAAAATATGAATGAGCTCCGCCGGTGAATTTTTCAGGAGGATTGCCAGCGCACCGAAAGGGCAGCGCTGTCGGGCTGGGCGAAATTCGAATTATGAAGCACAGATCGGCACGCTCTCCGCTTCATTTTTGTTTTGTTTTTTCATTTATATTTTATGCATGCATTATCTATGTGTGTTTTTTTGTAGGTTTATCAAGGGCGTAATGCATTAATTCATTACAGCTGTGATAACCATCATTTATTTCGTTCTGGATAACGCAAATGAAAAATTTTGTTTTATAGTGATGAAAACGTTTCAACTGCTAAGAATGTCGTTTTAGATTCGGTAGTTGGTAGCAGTTGATTTATTTGCGTTTGCCTGACAATGTCAGTGAAACAGTGGAAGGTGAAGTTTGTTTGCGCTTATTTCAGTGTTTGTATATTTTTAAAAGGTTGTCGCATTTCCTTTAACAGTGGTAATGAATAAAATTATGTATGACACACGACAGTAAAATATTAATGAACTCGTGAAAAGTAACACCCCTGGGGGGACTAAACTCTCTTCCTCATGTATAAAATCTTAATTTACGCAACTTCATCATGAATACAATTTTAAAAATGAACACTGATATACTGTATTCAGAAAATATAACCTCATTGTTTTGAAGAACAAAACATTTCGTGAGCAACTAAAATGGTGAAAACCAACAAGATTTTGGAGATATTGATTTTGGAGATATATAAATTCAGTTTTGGTAGCAAATACCTTGTGGTACTCTATGATATGGGTTGATTATTTCTTAATCAACATTGCCGATAAACTATGCTTTAAATTGCTCACGAAGTCTCCAGAATGCCTGAGAATAAATGTTAATAACTTTTAGAGCATATACATGGTTCAAGAACATTACATTCTGTCAACAAACACGGGCAGGAAAAGTCATATAACGAAGCTGCACAAATGTAATTTTAACGTGACTCTCCTGGTTGACAAGCATCTCTTACTGCACTAGTGTTTTGTGTACATGTTCTCTCGCAATGAGGTTTTCAGCACCTGCCAAACATCAAAGCAAGATGAGTTGCCTAACAATGATTGTCAAATGTCACATGTGTAACTTCGTTATATCATATTTCCAGCCGCATGTTTGTTGGTAAAAATGTATCACTTTCGACCCTTCCTGCATCCATATAAGCAGGATCGGATTTTAGTACTGCGGAGTTTCAAAGCACAACATTGTGTTGAGTCCGCTCCAGAAAGAACGCTTTTTTTTTTTAAATACTCCTATTATTTAATTTTTTAAACTAGCTTTTTAGCCCTGTGTACTATTTATCAATAATTATTTTATGGTGTACTAGTTCATTGCTGTGTGTTTACGGACCTGAAACAAAACACGTAACGGTATACTTAATACCCTTGCGGGCCTTTCTGATTCTTTATGCCCTCAGACCTTTTGAATACTTAATGGCCCGCTCTAATATCAACAGAACACACAGAACATAGTTATGAATTCGATTTATTAAAGTTAAAATACAAGAAAAATACAATAAATAAATGTCATAATGCTCAAATAAGTAAAATAACTCATTATAAACCTTATTTTGCTTAATTGATATGAAAACTGCTATTTTGAAATGTTCCCATGAATTAATAATTGTCAGCAGTCACTCATATTTCACTGTTAGTAATCACCTTTTTTAAGGACATTTTTACTTCGTGAGCAGCAGTACTAACAAAAATAATGAGATATATAAGACAGATCGGCTAACATTCTCCAAATGTTATTTTTTGATGTTAGGAAATATTCTAAATAATATTTGACAATAAAGACAAATAATCTAAAAGTACCGTTTTATTAGCGCACTTCTCACTTATTTTCCATAAAACTTTCAAATGCACAATAATTTTTATATATTTATCGAGATTTTACTGGAAACAACTGTCCGTAGCTTTGTTAGCTTTTGCGAGAATTTCCGCAGGAACTTCACAATATTCTTTCATTTTGCACGAACAAATAATTCCAACAACGTTTATGGAAAAGTAATTAGATTCACTCTGTTTTGTTTATGTGACGTCACATTGACGAATGACGATTATAATGTCATTTCACTTTTTCAGACGCAAGAAGTATTATAAAATGTTTCGAATACTCGTTTTATTCAGCAACGAAACAAACCATGAAGTTTTGTATGTACCACGGGCGTTACTAGTTGTTTTTGACTCTCAGGCGACTTCCAACCCCTCGGGCCAGAGGCTGAAAGTCGCCTATGGGGCAAAAAAATCTCTTCAAAGCACTAGATACATAAATAACTATTACAAATACATTTTATGACATTAAAAAAATTACTAAATACTTTTTATGACATTAAAAAAATTACTAAAAACTTTTTATGACATTAAAAAATATATTTTGGGACATTGTTCACTGGGTTGGCACTCTTAGCTGAGGACCTCTGAGCAAACTTTTTTTTCTTCTTTCTTTTAGGTAAATTTGGTCTTGCCTGTAAGTATGTTGCATGTATTTTGATACACCTGCAGACGACTGTTAGCGTAATCGTACAACACAATTTATCCGAAAAACTTGGGAATATCGCACCCGAAATCGAATATTCCCATAACTCTTCAACTCGTTATTTGAAACATACTGAAGACCATCTACAAGGGGAAATGGTCTTGACTTTCCAGCTGATTTTGGGGCGGCTGGAACCTACAGAAACAAAGAAAGAAAGAAACTAATAAATAAAATATAAAATTAAATAAATAATTAAAATTAAGTACAGTAAAGAACTATATGTATGTTGAGTATACAAAAGTTCCAAATAATTATAGACAGTCTTAATCATCACATATTTATTATCCTGACAACGTTTCGGAGACTATATGTGTCTCCATCATCAGGCCATTAATTATAATATGTCACAATCTATAAGATAAAATAATAAAATTACAAATATCAAATCTTCAAATATCTACAAACTTGCATTAATTTTTATATACATTATACTAAAAAAAATAATAAATTAAAGGAAAGTACGTAGTAAAAAATTCCATACTCACATGATTTAAGACATTACATTAAAAATAATAATTGAAGGAAAGTATGTAGTAAAAATGTTATACTCACATGAATTTGTAGATTAAAAAATTAGTTATTACACAAGTCCAGTTTTACTTCGTAAATAGTACGGGCATGAAAGTTCTTGCGTATTAAGAATTCTATACAATACTCTGTCTCAACAATTCAATAGAGACAGTCTATAGTGGAATTTGAAACTATATGGATGTATTTGGCATTTTGGGCTGGGATTAATCAGACTTCTTCTGTGTTAATTAATCAGTGTTCCAAGGCCTGGGGCCTGCTCTTATTTATTATCCATCCTGCGGGATAAGGAAGTCATGTGGCGAACGTGACGTATTGCCTGCACCGTACCTATTTTATTTGGCCTGCGTGATATTTTTCTTTCATCACACAGCACTAGAAACTGAGACGATTTCTATCCTCTCCGAAGGAACGCGTACAAGTTATTGTTTCGACCTTAAAAATCGAAGACTTCGACCGGAATTGTACCTGGATATAACAGACCAGTGGTGTCAAGGACTTCCACTGGTGGCAGTGGCACGCGTCGTGGCACTGTAGCATGCCACAAGCTTCTCTGCGCTACTAGCGTCGGGGAAGGAGACTATTAGTAACCCCGCCGTTTTACAATAGGGATGACGTGGTCTCTGGTGGGGGGGAAATGAACTGCGTGGAGGAGCGATTTCGTCGTGTCACTCATGCTACGGACTCCCCACTCGTGGCATCGACCTTGACAACATTGTAACAGACCGATATGCTAATCGTTTCGCCCCCAAAGTCACTGAAAACAGAGTGAGCATCACAAGCCACCGACCGCAACTTTGCTTTCTCTGTGACCTCAGGCTGAGAGGTTACAGCAATCTGCCGCTGCTTGGCCCCCATAATCTCCATCTGTTTGCGAGGTTTCTTACCAGGAGAGATGGCTCAGTGCATCAACCTGATGTCACTGCAGTCTCTCTGACCAGGAGAGATGGCTCAGTGCATCAATCTGATGTCACTGCAGTCCCTCTGACCGGGAGAGATGGCTCAGTGCATCAACCTGATGTCACTGCAGTCCCTCTGACCGGGAGAGATGGCTCAGTGCATCAACCTGATGTCACTGTAGTCCCTCTGACCGGGAGAGATGGCTCAGTGCATCAACCTGATGTCACTGTAGTCCCTCTGACCGGGAGAGATGGCTCAGTGCATCAACCTGATGTCACTGTAGTCCCTCTGACCGGGAGAGATGGCTCAGTGCATCAACCTGATGTCACTGCAGTCCCTTTGACCGGGACGTTCTAGGTTTCCACTTAGGAAGGTGGCAGGATTTTTCTACACTGCCTTCTCAGCTAGGTCGAATTCAGTTGCTGCCTGGAGGAGAATTCTTGCGGCCGGCTGCTTTGACCGGTAGTTTCCTGTGGTTTCTCCGGTCAACACCAGGCGAATGCCGGAGCAGTACCCTAACAAACGGGCCACGGACCGTACGCGATCTTTCCTTCCTCTTCCTTGTCCTATCCTCTCCTCTTACACACACACACTTACACTAACACGCACTACACTACCACTCATGCCGGGAGACCGGTCGGGAGCTTACAAATTGTCCCGTCTGGGGCGGTGCTCCGCTGGTGAGAGGTACCTGGTAGAGGGGGAAAACCCCGCTAGCCGACGGTAGGTCGGCGCCAGATCTCGCCATCCAGCGGGGGAAAGATCAACGCCACTTCCCGTGAGAAAAAAAAGCACTACACTCACGGGACTAATTACCTAATTAGTTGACGCGCCCGGAAATACGAATCAATCAGTCAAGCGAGGTTCATTCGCGGGGGCTTTGTGCCAACGCGTCTTCTTTTCGTCGCGAGGCTCGGGCCATCAGGTCTGTTCTTCCCCCTTACCATGAAAATTTCGGCACGCTCGTTTCATCGTGTAACAGAGAAAAGAGATCGGGTTCGGGAAATGAATCAGGCAGTTAGAGTTTAGCTCACGCTATTTTAGCCTTGAGGATTTTTTCACAGTAGATCTACAACATGGGGCAGCCTACTTTACTTCTCTTCCGAAGGGAAGCATAGAAATTATTATTTTTGTTCTTAAAATCTACGGACGTCACTGAGTGTGCCGCATAACCGATGTGAATATGGCTCCTCTCTGCCCTCTGGTTGAGACGTCACTGCAGTGCGTCGGACCTAAATTCCGTCCGTCTATGAGGTGTATCTGCCAGTGCTTTGTGCGAACGCGCCATATTTTGCATGACTAGGCTCGGGCCATCAGGTCTTCTCTTCTCCCTGACCACGCGGATTACGCTACGCTTCTCTCCCCATTTGCAGTAAAACAAGATGTTGCTCAGGCAAGGAAACAGAGGATTAGAATACAGCTCAGAGGCTCTTTTAGGTCTCGGGATCGTTTACAGTTTATCTACAACGTGGGACAGCCTCCTTTACTTCCCTTCGGAACGAAGACACACTACTTTTTTTTGTTCTTAAAAATCCAGGGCGTGGATTGAATTCAAACGCTCGAATTTAGGTATATCAGGCCGATACTCTAACCTCTTCACCACCGGCCGTGCTACGTGGACCGACGAAAATTTCGCCTGCTCTGTGCCCTCCAGCACAGCAATCCGCCGGCCCCAAACTCGTCCGTGTGCGAGGCCGCTGCTCCGCGAGCGCTTTGTGCAGAAGCTGGGCTCGCCCTGCGCGGGCGCTGTATTCTCGGCCGCGGAGTTTCAGCTCGCCGCGCCCGGCGCGTGGCGCGCGCCCTTTGGGCCGGTGGCGGGCTTAATCCGGGCCCCGAGGCGGCCGGCGGGCGGGCAGGAGCGCTGCCGGAAGCGGCCCGGATTTCGGCGCGCGGTCGGGAGGGAAGGGTGACGGGGGGGGATGTGGGGGAAAAGGGAACGGTGGAAGCGAGCCTAATGGAATGGGAGGCACGGCAGCTGGTGGGGTTTTGGGGTTGATCGGTTGGTTGATGAATCCGGCCGCAACTGGTTTCGTTATTGGTCCCGTTAGTGTAGTGAATGTTTTATACCGGGAGGTGGCGGTTGTGGGCCGAGTCGCAGATGGGGGGTGAAGGGAAGGGTCGAAAGGGGCGTAATGGAGTGGGAGGAAATACACCTGGTTGGGTTTTGGGGTTGATCGGTTGGTTGATGAATCCGGCCGCAACTGGTTTCGTTATTGGTCCCGTTAGTGTAGTGAATGTTTTATACCGGGAGGTGGCGGTTTCATGGCCGCTGGGTAGAGAGACCTGGCTTCGATCTACACGTTGGCTTGCGGGGATATCTTTCGCCAGGAGGAGGGGGTGAGGCGTTTTGTTTGCTTGGAAACTGTAATGTCAGGCGTTGTGAATATGTAATCTAAGGTTCCTGTGTCGCCTATCTGTGCAATTGACGGTTCGGCCAATTTCGGGATAACTAAAGACAGAGATTTCCTGGTAAAAAAACACGCCATATCAGAAGTTTGCAAGCTCAGTTAATTGAACGAATAGAAGCCTCGATAACATCAGTGATATATCCCACAGTTTGAGTTGTTCATCCGAAATGGTTTTGATGACAGTTTTAATGTATTTTTCTTTGTTTTTAGAACATTTTAAAAACATTTTAAGGGCGTTTTATTGATAATTTTTTGCCACTTTTGGGTCATCAAAATACGCACCCTAGTTATGAACAATGATGAAGCAATGGTAGAATAGTAGGCAAGGAAAAAGCGAGAAAACTCCCAAAAACCCTACCGCGAACGCACTTTGTTCACCATTAAATCCTGCCTGGATGGACCTAGACTTCGACACCGGTGCTGAGAGGGGGCAGGCGAGTGGAGTCACCCCTACCACACGACGGGGCGCCCCAGCAGAAATGCTGAAGTGGGCAGCGGCGAGCGGTGGCGTAAGTACAAGGTGCATATCAGGGACGACTCTACCGGGAGTGCAAGAGTCTGTAGAGAAGAGAGCAGTCACAGTGAACTGATAGGAGATTTAGTCAGGGCACTGCAGGGCAGGGCAGGGTCGGGTCGAGGGGGTCGGGTGGGGTCGGGTGGGGTCGGGTCGGGTCGGGTCGGGTGGGGCCAGGCTGAGCCATTGAAAGCAGTAGTGGGTCGGGGCTATGCAGCGTGTAGGGCCACGGTCTGGGAGCATTGGGACGTGTCGTGCTGGGTGAGAAAGGGACGGGCTGTATTCATATAGACAAGACGGATTGCGGCGGGGGGCGCGGCGGGATCAGCGCGGCTGACCGCGATGGGTCGCCAGCGGCGCGGGGGCGCGGATGAGAGTGTGCGACGGAGGACAGCGGGTATGGAGTAATACCTATCGGAAGGTGAGATTGAACGGAGGAAAGTGGGTGTGGAGAGAGGGAAGAGGAGGGGAAGGCAGAGGTACTGGAGCGGAGGGAAGCGGGTATGGAGAGGAGGGAAGCGGGTATGGAGAGGAGGGAAGCGGGTATGGAGAGGAGGGAAGCGGGTATGGAGCGGAGGGAAGCGGGTATGGAGCGGAGGGAAGCGGGTATGGAGCGGGAGGCACGAGGCGGGAGCGGTTGCAAACGGAGCGAGAGCAGGAAGAGGGGGAAATCTGGGCGTGGACTGGAGCAAGGCGGAAGCGGGGCGGTAGCGGAGTAGGACGGAAGCGGGACGAGGGCAGAGGCAGGGCGGGAACGCGAACGACGGCGAGAGGGTGAGAGGGAGAGGGTGATGGTGAGAGAGTGAGGATGAGAGGGTGAGGGTGAGAGGGCGAGAGGGTGAGAGGGTGAGGGTGAGAGGGTGAGGGTGAGAGGGTGAGGGTGAGAGGGTGAGGGTGAGAGGGTGAGGGTGAGAGGGTGAGGGTGAGAGGGTGAGGGTGAGAGGGTGAGGGTGAGAGGGTGAGGGTGAGAGGGTGAGGGTGAGAGGGTGAGGGTGAGAGGGTGAGGGTGAGAGGGTGAGGGTGAGGGTGAGAGGGTGAGGGTGAGGGTGAGAGGGTGAGGGTAAGAGGGAGAGAGAGCGTGAGGGCGAGAGGGCGTGAGGGCGAGAGGGCGTGAGGGCGAGAGGGCTTGAGGGCGAGAGGGCGAGGAATAGGGCAAGGGCGGGAGCGGGGGGCGAGTGCGGTAGCTGGGCGTGGGCGGGAGCGTCCCGCAGCGGGGCGCGTTCAGCGGAGCAGCGTGATTGTGGAAGGCGAGGTAGCCGTCTGCCGCTCCTTTGTGCGCGGCTGCCCCAAGCGCCCGCCCTGTGGCTCCCCTCAGGAGCGCAGACGCCCTCGCCGCCGCCGCCGCTTTTGCATAACGCTCTGCCCCGCCCCCGCCCCCGCCCCCGCCCCCGCCCCCGCCCCCGCCCCCGGCCACACCGCCTGCGGTATCTGCCACTGGCAGTCCTCCCCCTCCCCTTCCTCTTTCCCCTCTCCCTGCCACCGCGCCGCTAACCTGCCCGCGGACGGACGGTTCTGCGGAGTCCAGATTGATACCGGGCTCCTCACAAGCAGCTACCAGCTACGCCCACTAAAGGGACAAAGAGGTTTCATTAGGACAGTGCCGTTTTCACAGGAGCATTTTCCAAGAAGTAGGACGCACACTGATCAACAACAACGAATGAAATACTTTCGTACTACACTGCAATATGTTGAATAATTAAATAGAAATATACTTCACGAAAACAGTAATAACGTGCACCAAAGTTATTATGCGGGTTTAAGGATAGAGCGACGACAAAATGCCCAAGATCATTAGAACCAGTTAACTCTCGTGGGACATAATTCTATTTTTTTACCTAATTTTATTGATTCTGATTAACTTATTTACTAATTAAGTAGATGTTAACATGACTCGGTTTGTCTTTTCATATTTATTTTATTTATTTACCCTTTGCACTTTCAGTGCTGCAGGATAATCCTGCTTAGGGTTATAGGATGTTAAGTATCCCCTTAATAAAGCCTTTTTTCCGGTTTCTCCTCATTTCCATGGCCCTCTGTACATAAAATGTAACGGGATATCTTAGATATTCTTTTGTCTAGAAGCGTGGTGAAGATGGCGCGGCAAGCGGCAAGCGTCGTGCTTCAACCGGACACCTTTTTACCAAATATTTACTGTTAATAAAACCAGTAAATATAGGTACTCGTTTGGAAAGAAGACTGAGTGAACCTTCCGTAATTCCCTCTCTTAATTTCCTCCGTAAGACAACATGTAGTAGCATCGTTAAACAGTTTTCATATTTCTCTCGTAACAAAAATCCTCTCGACCCACGTACGTTATGCAGTGTATATCGAAACCCGTATCTAGTGCAGTAACAAGCTATAAATTATCAGTAAAAAATAATAGTATTTATACAATAAAAGTCCTTTACATACCAAACAATAAAAAATGTTCCTGTTTCATAACAGGAAATATTTTAAGACTGCCGGCCCCTTTTTTTCAGAAACGTGCTGCCGTATGACGTCAGCTGTGACATAAATAATGAAGCACTGGCTCTGAGAAATCAAATATTTGTGTTTTACAGTTAAAATGGAAAGTTTTTCATTGTTTTTTCGATTTTTCGCGGGTTCCTAGGTATCTATGGAAACTGACTGTTCTCACATGGTTTTTCACAGTTGCGCGCATCACAAATTCGGCGACAGTCCATTCATTAATTTACTTGTGTACTTAAAGCTTTTTCTTCTTGGTGGGAGCGCTGATATACGTTATATTCGGTAATAGTGATTTCAAATTCATCGCATATGCGATTATGCGAATGTACAGTCGGAATACATACTGAATGTACAGTCGGAAGGCACTCAAAGTGAAGTTCAATAATTGCAAATAACGAGTTAAGATATCTGTGTCAAATAGTTAAAAGATGAAAATAATAACTATGTGCTGCGAAGTTTTCCATTGGCTTTCATTACACATCTCGTCCGAATTTAGTATGATTTATAAAGCTTTAGTTAAGGCGTCCAACTATGAAAATGATTTGACATACAATTTCGAGCTTTAATGGCTGAAAAGGGGCTCTATGAAACCCGTTTGCGTTTTTGGCAATGTTTGGAAATAATGAATTAGTGTTCTGTCGTACGTTTTTCAAACAGTAGTACTAAAACGTTTGTTCGTCGCCTAATATTAATCCCTACTCCACATGCATGCCTGGGTAATCCAGAAAATAGATGGCGGTGATTTCATGTAAATAGTAGTACATTATTTTGCAGACAGCTCACTTAATATGAATACATAATAATCATATAACAATGAAAACAATGTTCTTTAGTAGCCGGATTCTGTAATCTGGTTTATTGGTCCTCTACTGACGTGAACTAATTTCCAGATATTTACTAGGTCGTCGACTCGTCGGTACCCAGCAACACCAGTTAATGTTGACTTGGTTATTCCTTGACAGAGGCCCACTACGGTTGTCCGACTGAGATGACTCAGGCCATCAATTGATGTCATTTCAGTGCATTCTTTCCCGGAGATCAAAGGATTCTAGTCCTGACGGTGGCAGGATTTTCGATACAAATAGCTACATAACTAGATCGAATTCAGCCACTGTATGGAGGAGAATGTAGTGGCAAGCTGCACGGATCGGTTGCTTTCAGTGATTTCTCCATTAACGCCAGACGAATTCCAAAGCAAACGGGACACACACCGCGCGCAATCTTTCCTTCCTCTTTCTTACCCAATCTTCACCCCTTACATGCACTACACTACCTCACACTTGGAAAGACCGGTCGGGAGCTGAGAGCTTGTCCCAGCTGGAGTGGTGCCCCGCTGGTGGGAGATACCTGGCAGGGGAAAATCCCCACGCAAGTCGATGTATAGGTCGGCGCCGGATTTCACCATCCGGCCACCGCCACCTTACGTGATAACACCATGCACGAAACTTACGGGACTAATGGCCAACTAACAGTTGACGCGTCCGGAAGTACGAAATAATCAAAGAACCGACAAAGGTTGAACGTGGCACCTTCCAATCTACGAGACGCTAACTGCGGACTCGCAACCACATAAACTTTCTCGTCGCGTGTGTCTGTTTTCCCATTCCTCAACATCCCGACCTCGGTTTACCGCCTGGCAGGCCATCGGGTATTTCCCAGAATAATAATGGCAGTCTATCGTAATTGTAAGCATTGTGATCCGCAAACCGCCCATTTTGTGTTTGAAGTATTATAACGAACGCTCTCCGGACCTGCTGATTGTTTTTGGAGCGTATTGACCGCGAGTATTGTGTTGAACGTATTCAAGTGGGGGCGGGATCGGCGGTGTGTATTTTTAACCCGGGCACTGTTATAGGAGGCCTTGTGAGGGGGGAGGAGGAGGGGGTACATAGCGGAGGGTGGTGGAGGGAGCGGGGGTTGAGGGCAGTCAAATGAGACTATCTTTCTCGTCCAGAGGGGTCACGAGGCAGGGATGGAGAAGAGGCTGGGTGGGGGTGAGGTAGAAGTGGCGAGAGCTGTCGGAGCTGATACAGGCGATTGGAGGTCGTTGAGGTTGTCCGAAGCAATCGAAAAGGTTGAGGGAGGTTGAAGGGAGGAATTTGAGGTAATCGCAGTGGTTGGAGGCGGGCTCAAACTCGATCGACGTCGTGGAGTTTTGAGGGCGAAAATATCCTTTATACTACTTCGCTCGGAGGGAAAGTAAAGCCGGCTGTCCCCTGTTGTAGACGGAAGTCTTCCTCGTCCCGAAGGGCCGGGAGGCAGGGATAGTGAGGAGGCATGATGCAGGTGGATTGTAATTGTGCAGGTGTATATAATTGAACTTAAATTGAGTTGGAGGGTTGTAGACGATCGAATTGGGTGTCAGTGATCGGTGTGGTTGGCTTCGATCGTGTGTGTTGGGGACAGTCGGGAGCGAATGAGGCGATAGCAGACAGGAATGGCACGGGGGGGGTGTCAATAAAATGTAATATCTCACGGTTTTTCGTGTCGTTCTCCGTTGTGACGGAGGAGTCACATGATCGCAAGCACTGCTCGATACAGTCGCGATCATGCGACTCCTAGCGACACAACCGACAACGACGCGAAATACCGTTAGTTATTCCATTTTATTGACATTCCCCCCGTGCGCCAAGAAAGAAAAGCCGAAGTATATACTGCGATTTCTCTAACTTTGCCCCTCAAGGCAACTCAAATCCCATCTTCGCGATGGAATATGTCACGGCATTCGCATCTTTCTCAGTCCTACCGCTAGGTTTCGCACGATCGCGACCGTATAAAGCAATGCGACTTCTGCCGGCATTACCGAGAAAGACGCGAAATGCCGTGACATACGGGCATCGCGAAGACGGGCTTTGAGTGGCCTTGAGGGACAAAGAGAAATCGCAGTGGCCGGGCGGTTGGGGCATGGTTGTGGTGGTCTGGTGGCGGTGGTGGCGGGCGGAGCTGTGAGGGATGGAACGGTGGCGATTCAGGTGGTCGAAGAGGTTGGGGCGATCGGATTAATAGGGGAGGTCGGAGCGGGGGGGACAAAGCGATGCGTGCGGTCGGAGGCTGGGCGCGTCGATGGCGTCTGGATGAGTCTGTGATGTCTGTGATGAGCGCGGGGCGGGTTGATGGACTTCGGGCGCGTGAAATTGTAAGGTCATTAGTCCCGTAAGTGTCGTGTGTGCTTTTTGGGAGGTGGCGGTGATCTTCCCTCGCTGGACGGTGAGCGCCGACGTCGGCCTACCGACTGCTAGCAGGGTTTTCCCCAACCAGGTGTCTCCCACCGGCGGGGCACCGTCCCAGCCGGGACAAGCTGTAAGCTCCCGACCGGTCTCCCGGCATGTGTGGTGGTGTAGTGCATGTTGGTGTAAGTAAGTGTAAGGGGCTAGGAGAGAACAAGGAAGGGGAAAGAAAGATCGCGCGTGGTCCGTGACCCGTTTGTTAGGATACTGCTCCGGCATTCGCCTGGATTTGATCGGAGAAACCACGGAAAACTACCCATCAGAGCAGCCGGTCGCTAGAATTCTCCTCCAATCAACATCTGACTTCGACCTCGCTCTGCAGCTAGAGTCGAAAATTCCTAGCAGTGTTGTGAGTGGCACTGTAGGACCTCCCGGTCAGAAGGACTGCAGTCATTCATCAGGTGAGCCACCTCTCCTGGTGCGGAGATGGGAGTGGTTCTAGGGGGCGGGGCGGAGCGATTCAAGCCGTCGGAGGCCGAGTGAGTGTGTAGGTGCGGTCTGTGCCGAAGGCGGGGTGAGGCGAGGCGGGGCGGGGCGAGGCGGGGCGGGGCGGGGTGAGGCGTAGTGGGGCGGGACGGAGCGGGTCGGGTCGAGGCGTGGCGAGGCGGGGCGGGGTGGGGTGGGGCGGGGTGAGGCGGAGCGTGGCGAGGCGGAGCGAGACGGGGCGTGGCTGGGAGGGGTGAGGCGGAGCGGGGCGGGGCGGGGTGAGGCGGAGCGGAGCGGGGCGGTGCGGGGCGGAGCGGGGCGGAGCGGGGCGGAGCGGGGCGGGGTGGAGTGGAGCGGGCCGGGGCGGAGCGGGGTGGAGAGGGGCGAGGCTGGGCGAGGTGAGGCGGGGCTGGGCGGGGCGGGGCGGAGCGGGGCGGAGCGGGGCGGGGCGGAGCGGAGCGGGGCGGAGCGGGGCGGAGCGGGGCGGAGCGGGGCGGGGTGGAGCGGAGCGGGCCGGGGCGGAGCGGGGTGGAGAGGGGCGAGGCTGGGCGGGGCGGGGTGAGGTGGGGCGGAAGTGAGGCGGAGCGGGGCGGGGTGGATCGGAGCGGAGCGGGCCGGGGCGGAGCGGGGTGGAGCGGGGCGAGGCGGGGCTGGGCGAGGTGAGGCGGGGCTGGACGGGGCGAGGTGAGGAGAGGCGGGGCGAGGCGGGGCGGGGCGGAGCACCTGTGCGAAGTGTCTCAAAGGGCAGCGCGTGCGGGGGCGGGCCGCGCGAGGTCGGGCGCGTGCTCTGGGTTATTCCAGGCGGCGCTGGCGCTGCGCGGCGAAGCCTGCCGGCCAAAGGAGGGAGGCGGCGACGGCTGCGGGCGGTGGGGCAGCGGAGGTGGTGGGGGCAAAGGATGCTAGCAGATGAGCGGGAGCAGCTACAGTACGGCAGCGTATAAGTAGAGACCGGATTTTTATGTAATTACATTTTTTTTGTCTTTCTACTTACTGTTCTCAAAATTGTAATCTTGGCGAATCATAGCCTCCTAACATGATATCCAATTTTTTGTTCACATATTTTACATATTTGGTATTACTTTACATACTTTGCATATTTTGCTATTTGTACAAAATGTTTTATTCCAATAGTTTTCTTCAATTTGATTAAATATATTTTTATAAAAATAATTTTTTAAATAGCATTTTTTCGTACATTATTTTTCAAATTTAGATGTGAAAAGTATTATGTATCTTTGTAACCCTTCACCTTAATTTCCGAGAAAAATTGGTGATTGCCGACGTGTAACTCTCAAGAGAATGTTGCTTGCTGCAGTGATTGTTTGCTGGTCGTAGTATCGCCAGTTTGTACTATGGCTTCTATTGCGTCTAGTCTGGATGCTATACTAGGGTCCTGGATAACAATAAATGAAGATCTTACTATTGTTGGGAAAGTGTATGATGCAAAGTACGCATTAACTTGTGCTCACCAAAAGATTTGCCACCAAAAGATAAGCACATGACACCACCTATATCACAAATAAATGAAATCTCTAAACATTAACTCTTACAGACATTCTATGAAACGTCTTGATATCATGTTCATAACTTTCGCCACAGCCGACACCTTATCGCCTGCGCGACTTCGTTTGAGTCGGATGACCGATAACGCTGAGCCCTGGCGGTGAGAAAGTAAACAAATCCTCGCAAGCTGATTTCTTTAGAGCAAGTCACATGACGTACCACGTCACGTGGCGAGAGAACTGAGAGACGCTCTTACTCGCTTCCAATACTGTGTGGCGTCTTTGCCTGTGCCAAGAGAAAGAAAATAATCCACAGATGTGAACGTTTGCAAATACTTATTTATTCAATGAACTCCGACACCTGAATAATTATGTACATATTTACAAATGGGCGGACTGACCGTCCCGTTCCAGAAGGAAAAACTTCGGCCACCACGACCGCTAACTTACTCTCACGGCGCATGAGCGCCGGCCCCTTACTCGTCCTACTCGAGCTACACCCGCCGCGCACCCACACACGCACGACTCGCCGCGACTGGACCTGTGAGAAATTGGAGAACGAGACGCTTGCTCTCGTTGCTTATATACCCGCTGGGCTCGTCTGACGGAACTACGTCACATAGCCGCATCCGCCAGCCGAATTCTAACCCCAGCTTCCTTTCGGGGTTCTCAACTCTGGCGTCATGACAACGCGCGTCACAACCGCCACCCTAGGAATGTCTCACCCCCGACTTGCCTGCTGGATTTCCCCGTCTTCCAAAAATACCCCTTTTGTTCTGCGAGGCGTCAGCTCGACGCGCCCGCCGTTTCCTCTCGTCCCTGTGTGCAATTCAGTTCTCTGAATGCACGTACCGAATTTAATATTGGGCGTCTCATATGACGCCACAACTGTAAAGGCAGCCGAACGAGGGTGCCTTTGGTGAAGGGAGGGAGGGGCTGAATTTTGTGTTGTGAAGAGAGTGGACGTGATTTGCACGGGCTGGGGTGGGGTGGTTTGCATAGGCAGTGAATGGCTCGTAGTGAGGGTAGCGGGAACAATGCGGCAAAGGGAGTGGCGGACATTGCGGAGATAGCGCGAGACTAACGTCTGGCGGGACGCGGGAGTAGTGGGAGCAACTGGAATAGCGAGGGCGGAGCGGGGACACCGCAGGACAGCCCAGTATGGCCTCATTCACAATGCAAACTTAAACGTAAACGTAACGTAGTCGCAAAAGCTAGAAATGTGTTATTAAGCGAGACCATTCACAATGCCTTGACGTAACCGTTGACGTAAGACCGTAAACTTAACAGTTCCCAAGCTCCAAGCTTTTACGTTATGTTTACGTTGGAATTCTATCGAAGACCAATCAGAGAGCAGCATCGAAGTTCGATTTCAGATTGTGCTCAGGTAGTTTGTGGTTATGCCATTGTTATTGTAATGTAGAAAACTAGTTTACGAATGCTTTTGATGCGTGTACTGAATTCAGTGTAAGAATTTGGACAATTTTTATTGTGACTTTAACCTGAGATGGCGAATAAACTAATTATGTACGACGAACTACTCATGAATTTGGTTCATGAGAATCCTTATGTATAAGATGAAGGAAATGTGACATCTACTCGCATGTATATAAAGACAAATCGATAGGGATGTCGAAGAAAAAGCTAGAAACCATGGTGGAAAGATCTTTTCACCATGTTTAGAGACGAATCGATCAAGTTTTAGGACATTGAATTCTGATTGGTTCAGGCAAAACTTACGTTCGTCATTGTGAACGCTTGTTTTTTTCGTGTAAATTTTGCGGCTAAGTTTACAGCATTACGTTACGTTCAAGTTTGTGTTGTGAATGAGGCCTAATAGCGGGGACAGTGCGGTATCAGCAGGTACACCGCAGCACAGCCCAGTAATAGCGGGGATAGCATGGAAATAACGGCGACTGCACGGAAATTGCGTGGAGACAGCAGGAATTGCGTGGACAGACGAGGAACAGACGGGACAGCGCGAGAATAGGGGTTGCAGTGCGGAAATGTGGGGGGGGAGTGGTGTGAGAACATTAGGGACAGTGTAGGAATAGACTGGATACCGCAGGTTATCCCAGGAATAGCAGGGATAGCGCGGGAATAAATAGCGGGGACATCACAGGAATTGCAAGTACTGCCGGGGACAATGCAGGAATAGCGGGGACAGCGCGGGAACAGTAGGGACAAAGCAGGAAAACGGGGAACGCCCCAGAACAGCACAGGAATAGCGGGAACAGCGCGGTAATAGCGGTTTCGGTCCCGCAATACCGGGGACAGTACTGCGCGGGAACAGTACGGAACAGCAAGAATAAGGGGGAAACCCCAGGACAGCGCATGATGGCTCAGTTCATCAAACATTGTTACCGCAGTCCCTCTGACCGGGAGGTCCTAGTTTCGCGTCCCGACGGCGGCAGGATTTTCGACACTAGCATGTCAGCTAGGTCGAATTCAGGCGCTGTCTGGAGGAGAATCCTAGCGGCCGGCTGCTCTGATCGGTAGTTTCCGTGGATTCTCCGATCTACATCAGACTAGGCAAATGTCGGGGTAGTACCCTAAAAAAACGAGCCACGGACCGCGCGCGATCTTTCCTTCCTCTTCCTTGTCGTATCCTCACCCCTTACTTACACACTTATGTGCACTACTCTACCACACATGCCGGGAGACCGGTCGGGAGCTGACAGCTTGTCCCGACTGGGGCGGTGCCCCGCTGGTGGGAGGATACCTGGTTGGGAGGGAAACCCCGGTAGTGGTCGGTAGGTCGTCGCTGGAATTCGCCATCCAGCTGGGAAAGATCACCTCCCATGCCGATGAAAAGCATGTACGACACTTACTGGACTAATGACTTCTGTAGTTGACACGCTCAAAATCACGAACAGTCAATCAACAGGGCATGAATAGCGGGAACAGCACGGTGATAGCGGTGTCGACTCCGAAATAGCGCTGACGGCCCAACAGGAATAAGGGGGTCATCCAGAACAGCCCATGAATATCGGGAACCATTCAGTTGGATTCGGTCTAGGGGGGCAATAGCGGAGATGGCGAGAGGGAAGGGGACGGATTCAATGTGATGTGGGATTGGGGTCAAAAGTGCTAGGGAGCTGTCGGGGACGACGGGGGCGGCTGGGCCAGCGCGGGGGTGGCGCCCTCTGCGTGGGCGGCAAAGCCGGGCGGAGGCGCTGCAGGTAGGCGACTGGAGCGCTATATTTAGAGGCGGGCGGCCGGGGAGCGTAGACAGCGGAGCGGGGTCTGCCCAGTGAGTTTGCGTGGGCGGCGTGGGCGTTGAACGGAGATGAGGCCGGCATCGTATGACGTAGTCGTCTCTCGAAGGCTGTTTGTTTGAAAGGCGCCCAGCAACAAGGCGATAGAGGACGTTGTTTGAAATGAACAACTGAAGAGTGCGAGTCCGCGAGGAGTGTAATAGTAGTTTATGCAATTAGTTATAATGTTAAGTTTTATTGCATGAGTGCACGTTTTGAAAACGAGCAACGTTAGGAGCGAGTTTTCAAATTTGTACGAATGCAATAAAGCAGCATTATGAAGGAATTGCATACGCTATTTTTTTTGTGTGACAGCATTATTAATTTTTAAGAGAATCAAACTTAATTTTGCCAAACAACTTTCCTGTGGTGCCTCGGGTACTTGACATCCGTGAGAGAAAACTGTGATCGGCTGTTCCGTTTACCTCTACCTCCCCCCCATTCTCTCGCTGCGATTGGCTGAAAGTGTGATGACGCGATCATTTGTGCCAAAAATCTAATACGTCATCATTTGTGCCGTAATACGCCCGATTATGAACGATTTCTTGCAACAGAAAAGGTCGTTTACGATGCTGGAATACAAAAAAAGTGATTTTTCTACTCCCATTGTGTAATGGTGTGATTTGATGGTTACAATCCGTTGCGTAATGATATCCATTTTAATACAGATTTCATTATGATACAGGTTGTCGACCAATCACAGAGAAGTTTTCAAACCAAGTATTGAGAATTAATCATTGAGAATCGTGTTAATGTTTCTTTCGATTGTGTACATTAAAACTATATGTGATATTTTATGCTTGTCAGTTTTAATTTCTTTAATTATTACTATTTTAGTGGAATATTATTTAAAATAAAGCGAATGGTAATTTCAATTTGATCTTATTTGAGCACGGCCATCGGTCAAGAAAAGTTCCGCGGGTAATACTAGTATTCCCAAACGAGTGGACTGACCACTACACCACGAATCGCCACAGGTCAGTGGTACACCGAAGGAACGCAACCAAATTAACGGCACAAACGGAGATAGTTGACATCGACAGACGTGAAGACTTCGGTTGTTGAAAGCACCGCAGGAAAGAAACTGAAGCAAAGAATCGTTGATGCTAGAAACGCACTTCAAAAGCAAGACGGAGAGCTTACGTACGTGGGTGGCTTTGGTCGCAGTCAGCTTTCCAGGTCTTTCATTAGAAGGTTCTCTTTTTCCCAGCGGCTCTCTCTGCGGGTCGTAATGACAGGCTCTGTCGCCTTTCGTGGGGGTGAATTCGCTTTCCCCCGCCAAATGGCCCGACGCCCTGTACTTACAGCATTCCTCTTCCCGCCCAGAGAATGGAGGTGCAGTTCTTGTCGTGTCCACTTGTTGTTCGAGAAGATTTTCGGATATTGTGACGTCATACGGGTGAAATCAAAACACAGACGGAGACAAGATGAGGAACATTGTTGCAAAATAACTTGGAGAATTACTCCATGGAACGTACGACTGACTCTTATTAAAGGATCGATTTTGTTGATAGAAATTGTATCGACTTGCTGGCGATAGAAGGGGTATCGGCAAAAGATGTGGCGTCATACGGGTGTAATCAAAACACAGACGGAGAGTGGGTTGAAATAACAGTGAGTTTATTCGTAAACTAGACCGTAGTCACAAATAACAAATTTCACTGCTTAAAATTAACTAACTAAATAGATCCCACTACTAGAAGGGATTTTAATCGAACGGCTACCACACCGCTCTACATCTGAGACCTAATGCATGTCTTGCTCGTCACGACAATGAATTGCCGGCCTCTTGCCCACGTGCGCCACTCGCACAAACTTACGCACAGCCGCACGCCGACGCTGCTGAGAAACAAGAAGACGGAGGCATTGTCTCGCGCCGTTATATAGGCCTTCCGCCGCCCCCGTTGCCTCCGCGCCGTATCCGCGCCAGGCAGAAATTCCCAATGCGTCATCCTCCGCGCCCTTTGTTCAACTTCCTGCTCTGCGCAGGTAGTCACAGTTTGAGCGCGCCACGACGCTACAATATCTGGATTTGTGTTTTATGACTTACTAGGAAAACCCGGCAGACGTTGTTCTGCCCTTCATCTTCCTCTTTCCCCTTCCATCACCCTCTCACTCTCTCCCCTCCCTCCCTGTCCCTGGCTGTCTCTGCCGCTCTCTGTCCTTCTCATTCACAATTGCAGATTCTGCACATCTCTGAGCAGGTGAGATACTATTGGCAAGCGCAAAAATGTAACAGAATGTTTAAGGTTTCATCCTGTAGATTACGGTGGGAGAAACGTTTCTGAAAGAAACGTGTGTTTTACGGCCATAGAACGCTTCGTTTAGGAGTCATTTAACGATATAGATTAAAAATCCTGTTGAATGTGTTGCGGGTTGCATTTGACGTAAATATTTAGTTTTGTTCTACAGCGTCATGTAGTGGACTTACAACAGATTTAACAACACATAAACCTTCTCGGTGAAAAAACATGTAGAAGTACCAACTGTCATGGAGATTGGTCTCACGGTGTCGGTGTTTAGCTCTTATACATTCCAACATCCACTTTTATACATACAGCTAAAATATTTTTCTCCGCCTAACGTAATGGTTTCGCTGAATGAGTATTATAGGTAACATTGCATTGTCAAAATCATATGTGATATTTTTGGCACATCAACAAATAGGGTATTAGCGACTTCAGATATGCATGAATTACTGAATACAATATGTTTGAATTACTCAAGTAATACAAGCATTATAACAGAAATTATTCAGACTGGATAGTTTAGGGTTAATACTTCATAGTGAATCTCCTTCAATGTGTACATAGAATGTATTACAAATGTTAGTTTATTAAGGCTTGTAACTCATTATACACTTAAAATTGTACATAATTTGTCTTTTTCCTGAAAAAAAAAGACTGTCAAATCATTTCAATTTTGTCATTTTGGTGGATTGATTGGAGTTCGTGGGTACATTTGGTAGATGACTGACCGATGTGGACAGTTAACAATTATCCGTTACATGATTCACACTTTATGGATGCTATATAACAGATATGAGTAAGTTAGTTTCGTGTGTTCAGATTTGATTCGAAAAACTGCCACTTGATCTTTGCGACTGCATTTTCTGTTGGTTTTTAGTTTGTAAAAATCATGGATCATTTTATAAAGACTACACTCTTTCCACGACGTATACCATTGTTTTTGATGAACTTGTTCGTGTGATTCCAAGTATCCTTAATGGAGTGGAGCATGTTGTGAACATTTATGTTTGACTTGTCGGTATCGAGATTAAGTTCTTCGTAACCGGCGCCTTGCTTGGTCCGAGACCAAAAAATTAGCGGCATTTTTCTTGCCTAATTACGAGTCAGCACAGTTCCTGGATTTTATAAATCACTTCCGACTTTTGGTTGGTGCAGTGGATTTGGTGAACCGCATCAACGGACTTCGTGTGAATAATACAGTTGGTAAATGAGAACTGGTAGATTATAGTGCGGATATGAGAGCATTCTCTTCAGCTGCAATTTAACTGCAATATTGGTGTAGTTGGTATTTAATTAGCTTGTCCGGGGGTGTATACTGCGATTAAAGCACTAAATCCGTTCACATTTGGTCAGCTATGATGTCTTCATTCACTCGGGAGCTTGAACGTCACTACGGTGACGTCACTACAGTGATGTTCAAGCTGCAGATTGAATGACAGCGTCACAGCTGACCAAGTGTCAACGGATTTAGTTTTAATAGAAGTGTAAACCGTTTGCTTCCGTTGCCTGTTTCCTTTTACCACAACTTAAATAAAAGTGACTATAAATTTGGTGATTATTATACCTTTCTTCGATTATTTTATCCCATTTTTCTCATATTCATTCGCTCTCCACTTTCGTACTCTGCTTACGACGTAGCTGACGTCTTGTGACCGCAAGGCTCCAAGGAATAGCCGACCCACCATTAGATATTTGTTATTCACGTGTTGCGATAATAAATAGCAACCTTGTTGCTATTGTTGGTATGTAAAGAATTGTCATTCTATATAAATACAGTATACTACGATATTGTAGTAAGCGTGATGAATTTTTGTTAATATATTTAATTTATTGTACTAGTGTTATTCTTGAGTAGCTTATGTGTTGTTCTTGCGTACTTATTTTCAAAACACCATTTTGTGTAGTTTCGTTTAACACTATTTTTGCTGCTGCAGATCAAGGGCCATCCATAAATTACGTTACGCAAATTTGGAGTATTTTAAATACCCCCTCTCCCCCCTGTAACGGACCCATAACGCGCGCTTGAATCCTCCCTAAATAATTACGTAACGCTTGTGACAACATTCCTTCTAAATTAAAGAAGTGAAAATAAGCTATAGCACAATAAAAACAATTTGTATTTATTTTACTTCTGTTATTAAAATTAATGATAATGAAGGAAGAATGCACGGGCGAGAAAACGTTTGATCACAAGCCGTGCACACGCATTACCACCTAGATACCAGGCCTCACAACTCTGTAGTGACGTCATCAGCTAGAGGCCGGCTAAGGCCGGACTCCAACTCCCGCGCACGCACTCGGCAACTTGAAATCATTTGCTAGGGTTTAAGTAAATGGATTCTTTACACTATGTGTCATATATGTCATAGATTAAAAGCAAAATATATGACACAGTCGAAGAAAATGTTAAGTATCATTCGTATCGATAAAAGGTACCTCATAAGCTTTCGCGGTTTACACGGGCTACCTGTGACTACACAGTTTCTACCTGTGACAGCTACATGTGAGTAATAAACTGTTTAAATAGTAAATTCAATTATTAAAATAAGGGAAATCATGTTCCTTTTATTTATTTTCATGAGAATTATTTCCAAAATAGTAGAGAAAAAGTGTGATTGGATAGACACATCTAAGAACTCAAAAATAATTGATTCTTCTATAAATGTGCACCATCCATTAGTGAAGACTGTTAGGTATTGAACTAAGTACACAGTTTTAAGATCTGAATTACAGGTATTTATTCGGTTATTTACAACACAAGGCACTTCATGTACTCGCGCGGTAACAGCTACTGACTGTCGACAAGCGTAACACGATCTCACATAGTCACCAGACTTTTACCATAACGGACCACATGCACTGAACATACATAACTATTCAACAGTCATTTCAAATACACATCAAAGACAATTTGATTTTACTTTCTCTTTAGTTCAAGAGATTCAGGAAAAACATTTTCTAAATAAGATGAACGACTCTGCAAGCTTTCTTCAATAACATTCTTCCACACATCAGATTCTTTTCTTCTTATTTTCTGGAATATTTTCCTTTGATGAACAATATTTCGGACCCTCAGGAAAATTACAAAGTAACGTTTCAGCAGCCAATTGGGATCTGAATAACGGCGTTCACTACATTCTCTGTTTTTTCGTTCACAGCACTGATTTCCCAGAGGATATCACGTTATTTGAAATATTTGTGACAAGCCTAGAAAGAAATATTGAATATTAGTAAAAGGATAAAGACCTACAATTATAATCTGTGCTAAATTATGATAGTAGGTTAGTGGTTATATATGCAGTTTAAATATCACAATTTTTGCTACATAATGTTAATAACTAAAATACTCGAACTTACCCTTGAATTTTCAGTTACATAATCCTTTTGTAGAATAGCACGTAGGTATCTCTTCCTCAATTCAGGATCTTATGGGCAAACGAATACATGTGCATTTTTGGGTCCTTTTTGTGTTGTATTATGACAAAATGGAACACAGCACTTTTGAACTGTAGTGTTCCTTCTTACTCTAACAATTCAGTTATTGTTTAAAAATAATATGCTTTACCTTAAATAATCATACTTCGTTTTTCATTTAAACGTGAGATAGGTAAATAAATAAATCGAATAACACGCTATAAATCAGTCTGATCCTGAACATGTTCGGCCTCCTTTCGGCCCCTACGTAGTGACGTCAGCAAACTCCTGGAGCTCAGCTGTTAGGCCTTCTATCGAGAAGGTATTGGCACATGCCGTCGTGGGTGATGCAAGAGTGAGAGTCTCCAGTGACAATTTAAATGGATTCTGTAGATATACAGATTTATTTAAACTGCAATTGGGTATAACCCAGTGGCAGCTAATTACCAATACATAAACACGTAACTGTTACTATAATACACGTCATATCAGTTTTGAATATTTTCTTCGTAATCTTCTACATTCAATAAAAACGTTGAAAAAGATTTCCATGTATTGTAACAATTTTCAACTAATAACTTTAGTTTATGTTTTTAAACAATACAGGTCTCGAAAAAGGAATTATTTCATCAAATGTTTAAAAATATAAAAAAATATCAATGTTACGTAAACTAATACCCCCCCTACCCTATGTAACCTGCCTCAGACCCCCTCCCTCCCTCCCTCTTTAGCGTTACGTAATTTATGGACAACCCTTCTGTAGGGAAAAAATACGAATGCTGTAGATTAGAAGAAGGTAACTCAGAAGTCAAATGCTATATAGTCTGTGATTACATATCTATGTAAAACTAAAACACACATATCGCACAAAATATAATAAACGTTAATATAAATCAGTAAGCCGCATGATGTAATGAACGAAAAACATATTTAAAACGTTCATTTTGACCAGCTTGCGTGTGAACTCGATTTCATACGTTTGTTATATTGAATACATGAAAAATATGTGCTTTTATGTTGCGCTTCTATGGTTTTGGTGTTGCTTTCTTTTTGCAACGCTGTACTTCACCGATGGAAAAGGGTCAGCCAGGGAATAAGTTTTGTTCGCAACGCGTGTTCGTCGATGCGTCAAATCTCCGTGACTGGTATGAACAAGGTTTTTTTCCAATGACCCGGTTCCCGCTATTCATTGCCTCACAATTCGTGTATGGCGATCGCCTGGCAGTTGAGTATTTGCGACCACAGGGAACTGTGACAGGAATATCACGGTCATAACAGAAAATTTAGGTTACGGGAAATACCTGTAAAATTTTATCACCTTCCCACACAGGGTTTTTCGTGTACATTTCAACCTTTTACTTGTAACATACGTGTATAAAGGTGAAATTTCATGTTGAGAGATATGTGGAATATTTATTTCATTCTGTGTAGCTGCGTAAAACATCATTTACTTAGTTGTTGCTGGTAACATAACAATTAATTTCTTGGTAATAGTGTTTGCTATTTATCGATCTAAAACGTCATTTGTTTTTGGAGTTTCAAAATGTAACTATGTTGTTCTAACAGCGTCAGTTTCAAATGATTTTCTTACAGGGCTTGTAAACTCTGTGAGGAACTTGGAGTGAAATAACATTGTTTCAATAGGATATTAGTTGCAGCTATTTAACAAAACATTTTAGCTTTTCCAAAAGAAAAAAGAAAACATTTTAATATTTCGAATTCCAGGAGGTTTTTTTGGCTTCAGTTAAAGTTGTCTTTTTGTTTCATTTTCGGGGATCGAATTTATTATTTATTATGTGAGGTCTCCCATGAGAGATTTTAATATGCACACTATGTATAGTCAGAGTTCCAATCTGGAATTTCTGCGTGAAATAAATTACAGTTATTACCACTTTGAAATGTCCTCCGTGCAACGATGCGAAGTTTTCAACCGTGGCTTTTAATTATCACCTCCTCACAAAATAACGAAAACGACCCGAAATGAGTTTAATTAAAATGTAATAATGTCGGTGTAGTTTCAAACAACCGCTTTAAAAAGTTGTCCATGCAGTTGTTGGGTCCCTACATTCAGTGCAGGGGGCTTTTTTTGTTTGTTCTGTTTCTCTCCAGACCGTGAAACAAAAGCTTTCACTCGTTCATTGTTGTGCGTAATGTTTGAGGAAACATTTTCCAAAGTAAAGATTGGGCGCGATATTCAATGGTATGGGTCTGTGTTAACATGTAACTAGGCATGAACCCAACATTAACTTCGGTTTTTGCTACTTGTAGAGAGGAAACACGACAGTGGCTTGTTTTGCAGTTTGGTTGTAGCGAATTAATTGTATATTTTGAAGGCAATTGTAACTTGGACATGGAAGAGTTTGCTCCCAGCAGATACCAGAGAAATTAATCGGTTTTAGACTTAGTTCGGGAAGGATAACTATTGCTTTCTGCAACACGAAGGAATTAAATATGAGGGTTGGAGCACAAGTCATGGTTACAACGTTTTTGTGAGAATATGAGCGCAGGTGGAAAACGTGAATTATGTATGTGAAAGGACAAGGTGTGAACGAAGTTTACGGACATTTAACGACGAATCAAAATTGTGTTTCTCATATTTATTAAGGTAATTAAAATGACTGCTGGTTTCATGTTCCAAAGCATTTGCTCTTACACGAGTTCACAACATCTCGAAAGCTTTTGAGAGTTTCTACGTCTGCATTCAGATAAATTCTCTAAACTGTCTGGAAGGATTTCACATGTGAAATACTTTTGTATTTGTAATGATGTCCCGAGTGACACTAAGCAAATTAAATTATTAAAAAAAGTATTAACTAGAGTACCCGTGCGATAACTCTCGCATGCTTTACCCCACCCTCTTACTTATTTTTCCATTTCCATATGAAGCCTGTAATATATAATTTTCTTCAAGACCCTCTTATCCTCCGTCACTTGTTCTATATGTCCCCTTGATAACAATATAATACACCCTTAACAATACAAACTATTCTTATTTAACTTTATCATCAAGTAAAGAGGTACACCCGTGTAATTGAATCGCATAGAATATATAATGTAATTATTAATTTCTCATATAGTTGCAGATTCTATAGGCTGTGAACAGATGGTATAGAATTGAGAAGCGTCGAACCAGCAAAAATGTAATAGAATGGTGAAGAAGATCTCATTCTGTAGATTACGATGTGCGGAACTTTCCTTAGAGGCCTTTGGCCTCTATATTTCAGTTTTAAGACCCTAGCACGCTTCGTTTAGGAGTTATTTAACGATGTAGATTCAACTCCTGACGTGCGTTGCGGGTTGCATTTCACATGAATATTTAAATGCGTTTTTTTAAAAGCAAATTCTTCATATTTTTAAAGTCGAAGTGCAATTTTTCACGTCTCCGTGAAATTCTCTTTCTTTAGAGACCTCATTTATGAATATTAGTTGCGTGTGAGAGCCGCAAAGGGAAGGTATACTAATGAAATAATAGTCGAGGGCATGGGGGAGGGTATGGGGAGGGCATGGGCGAAGGCATGGGCGAGGACATCCGAAGGGCATGGCCGAGGGAATAGGGGAGGGCATGGGCAAGGGCACGGGTGAGGTATGGGCGAGAGCATGGTCGAGGGCATGTCGAGGGCAGGTCGAGGGCATGTCGAGGGCATGGTCGAGAGCATGGTCGAGGGCATGGTCGAGGGCAAGGGCGGGGTAGGTCGAGGGCATGGGGGAAGGCATGGTCGAGGGCAAGGGCGAGGGCAAGGGCGGGGCAGGTCGAGGGCATGGTCGAGGGCAAGGGCGGGGTAGGTCGAGGGCATGGGGGAAGGCATGGTCGAGGGCAAGGGCGAGGGCAAGGGCGGGGCAGGTCGAGGGCATGGTCGAGGGCATGGGGGAGGGCATGGTCGAGAGCATGGTCGAGGGGATGGGGGAGGGCATGGGCGTGGGCGCGGGCAGGGCGTGGGCGAGAGTGCAAGCGGCGACGTGGGCGAGGGCGCGAGGAGGGGCAGGGGCGAGAGCGAGGGCGCGGCCGAGGGCGCGAGGCGAGCGTTGTGAGTTGGCGGAATTCGCTCGGGCGATTGGGGCGGGCGCGTCCAACTTTGTTACAGAGAGCGGCGAGCGAGCGATGCACAGCCCGGCTTGTGCGAGAGTTCGGTGCGAAGGCCCTGTTGCAGGAAACAAGGACGCGCTGGGAGCGAAATACACTAAATACTCGCACTCACTGTGTAATTGATTGATAGTTAGTGATTGCAGGCGCGTAAATACTGAGGTCCGTAGTCCCGTAGGTATAGTGAATGTTTTTCATCTGGAAGTGGCGGTGATCTTCCCCCTCTGAATACTCGCACTCACTGTATGATTGATTGATTGTGAGTGATTGCAGGCGCGTAAATACAGAGGTCAGTACTCCCGTAAGTGTAGTTAGTGTGTTTCCATCGGGAAGTGGCGGTGATCTTCCCCCGCTGAATAGCGAAATCCGACGCCGGCGTACCGTCGACTAGTGGGATTTTCCCCAAGCAGGTATCTCCCACCAGCTGGGCACAGCCCCTGCCAGGACAAGCTCTAAGCCCCCCCCCACCGGTCTCCCGGCGTATGTGGTAGTGGATGTAGTGTATTTGAGTGTGTGTATGCGTAAGGGGTGAGGATAGGACAATTTTGAAGAGGAAGGAAAGATCGTGTGCGGCCCGTGGCCCGTTTGTTTGGGTACTGCTCCAGAATTAGCCTGGTGTTGATCGGAGAAACCACAGTAAGACCACAGAGCAGTCGGCCGCCAGAATTCCCCTCCAGACTGCGGTTGAATTCGACCTAGCTGACAAACTAGTATCGGAAAATTCTGCCGCCGTCGGGACTCGAACTTAGGACCTCCCGGTCAGAGGGGGTAGTGGTTGAGGAGCGACTGTCACGACTACGATGATCGTTAATTAAGACAATGCGTTTCATAGGACAACCATTAGCAGAGGGGGAAGATGAGTATGGCAGTGACATAGATTGTTGTTTTTTCGTTTTATTTATTTTTATTTGCAGTCTGTTACATCCGAATAATAGACATGAGGTTGATGGAAGAGTGACAAAGGTTATGACGACAATCGAGGAGAAAATGGGTAAGAACAATGTGGCGTGATACTGCGAGTTTTCTAATATTGTCCCTCAAGGCCCGTCTTCACGATGGAATATGTCACGGTATTTCGCGTCTTTCTCAGTCGTACCGCCAGGTATCGTATGATCGCGACCGTATCAAACTGTGCTTGCGATCATGCGACTTCTAGCGGTACGACAGAGAAAGACACGAAATGCCGTGTGATATTCCATCGTGGCCATAGGGGCTTGAGGGGCAGAGTTAGAAAATCGCGTGATATAGACAATATGGCAATAGAAGTGGTATCCATTATGTAGCAATTGATGTGGTATTCACGATGTAACGATAGAAGTGGTATCGATTTTCTTGCTCTAGAAATGGTATTGATATGTTTTTTATTTATGGTCGCGTCAACTACTAGGTCATTAGCGACCAGGTATTGATATTGTGGCGATATAAATGGTAAATATTGATTTTATGGCAGTAGAAATGGTATAGACTTTGCGGCGGTAGAAATGGAATCGAATTTGTTGATAGACGTGGTATCAGCAGTGAAACGATAGCGGCTCTTCGACAGTACGATAGAAATGTTGTTGACAACGCGAACGTAGAAGTGGTATCAACAGAACAGTGACAGAGATGGAGCGGAGTTGACTAATATTGATAGAGTTTGCGACAAGCGTTGTTGAAACGAACAATCGAGGCAGTCTTGATATTAATGGAGAACAATCATCATATCCTGTTTCGTCAGTCCGGCATATCTTCCAGTCCAACACGCCGACGTCGGTAGCCGAATTGCTTCACCACGCTTCGCGATGTCACGGGGGTGAAGCAGCTCGAGGTACCGAGGATCCCTGGAGGGGCGACCGTCTCGGAACCCCGGATACTGACGACACTGAGCTCATGGCCGAAAGAGTTGAAATATGAGCATTGTTGCAAAATTACATGGAGAATTACTCCATGGACCTTAAGTCTGACTATTAAAGAATCGATTTTGTTGATGGAAATGGTATCGACTTGCTGGCGATGGTATTGGCAAAAGATGTGGCGTCATACGGGTGTAATCAAAACACAGACGGAGAGTGGGTTGTAAGAACAGTGAGTTTATTCATAAACTAGACCGTGGTCACAAATAACAAATTTCACTGCTTACAATTATCTAAATGGATCCCACTCTAGTAAGGATTTAATCGAACGGCTACCATACCGCTCTGTATCTGAGACCTAATGCATGTCTCGCTCGTCACGACAATGAATTGCCGGCTCCTTGCCCACGTGCGCCACTCGCACAAACTTACGCACAACCGCACGCCGACGCTGCTGAGAAACAAGACGGAGGCATTGTTCTCGTGCCGTTATATAGGCATTTCGGCGGTACCCGCCGTCCCCATTGCCTCTGCCGTACCACGCCGTATCCGCGCTAGGCAGAAATTCCCAATGCGTCATCTTCTGCGCCCTTTGTTTAACTTCCTGCCATCTGCCGCAGGTAGTCATCGTTTCAGCGCGCCACGACGCTACAATAATTTTCTCCGTGTTCAATGCCTAAATGAGGCTTAGGAGCATTGTTAAATGCGTAAATGCATGTTCTATCGTTATTATTAACTAAGCTTGTAATGCATTTTCCACCTCTCTTCTCTGCTTCATCGGGCCGGCTGTTTGCTCCATGTTCAATGCCAAATGAAGCTTAGGAACATTGTTAAATGCATGCTCTATCGCTATTATTAACTAAGCTTGTAATGCATTTTCCACCTCTATTCTCTGCTTCATCGCGCCGGCCATGTCGGCAGCAACTTTTAGAATTCCTCCGGGATGCGGCGTACGGGACGACGTGGTAGCGCAGACGGTAGGAATTTCAACACGTCCAAGTTTATGCGCCTAGAGGCGGATGATGGCTTTCAGAACAGGAGCCGTGTTCCGGGCGAGTTCGGGATGTCGGGGATGTTGGATTCGGCGGAAGTGGGGGTTCCTGAAGATTGGCAGTAGATGTCGACGGGAGACAACGAATTTTCGGCAAAGTCCGGAAGAGGTGATCACGGAAACTGTCGAAACAGCGTATTACGAGAAGAGTATATTATTTTCATTATTATTATTATTATTATTTTCATTATTATTATTATTATTATTTTCATTATTATTATTATTATTTTCATTATTATTATTATTATTTTCATTATTATTATTATTATTATTTTCATTATTATTATTATTATTATTATTATTCCACTACATCACAACTAAAGATGTTATGAGTCGGCTGAATATAAAATCTACTCCAGGTTGCAACTAGCTACCTAAGGAGTAGATCTAGGGATTATCGGTGCCTCTACAATACTTTGCGCAAAATGTCGGCTGTTCCAAATAAAGCTATTTCTTGCACTTCTCAGTCTTTTGAATTACCTGGAAGTTTAGACAAGTTCTTACTCAAATTTTGCGGAACAAATCCCAGAGCTCCGATAACTATCGGTGCGACCTGTGCTTTTACGCCCCACATTCGGGTGATCTCGATTTCCAAACTCTTTTTATTATTATTATTATTATTATTATTATTATTATTATTATTAATTTGCCTACAACATATAAAGGGCAAAGGCCTCCTGCTTTAGCAGGATTACAATAGGTTGATATTTATAGAATCAAACACTAATTGTGCCGGGGAGCATCATCTTTTTGCTGTTCGTATCCCAGTTGTCTCCATGTTGTCCTCTCTTGTGCCAGTCTCGTCCAGGTGGGACCAGAAACCTTGCTTAGCTCGTCTGCCCATCTCTAACCAATACTTTTCGAGAATTGCTGTCGATCTCACTAAGGGTTTTCAGCCACAAAATTCAACATCTGACGTTTCCCTAAAAGTCTTAGACACTATGTTCGTTTCCGAAACCTCTTCCTATGAAATTCTCAAAATAATCGGTAAATTAAAAAATAAATATTCGGCCGGTTTAGATGAATTTCCGGATTGTTTGTTAAAGACGTGCGCGCCAGCCATTATACACCCGTTAACTCACATATTTAATGCATCCTTATGCACCGGAATTTTTCCAGATATTTTTAAAACAGCTAAGATTAAGCCGCTCTTCAAAAAAGGCAACAAAAATGAAGTTCAAAATTATCGGCCAATTTCTCTTTTGTCAGTTTTTTCAAAAATATTAGAGAGACTTTTTTATGTGCGAATGGAAACCTTTCTGAATAAACACGACGCGTTTTCAAATGGCCAACATGGATTCCGGAAATCAAAATCTACGGAAACAGCCATTTTTTCTTTTCTTAAGGATGTTGCCTCATCATTGGATCAAAACAAAGCAACTATTGGAATATTTTTAGATCTTTCAAAAGCTTTTGACGTCATTGATCATAACATTTTACTTTCAAAATTACCTTCGTATGGAATCCGTGGTATTGCTCTAGATTGGCTATGTTCGTACCTTAAACAACGATCTCAGAGAGTAGAAATACCTTACTGGAATGATGGAACTTTATGTACACACCTTTCCGGTTCTTTGCCAATTGTACGTGGAGTCCCGCAAGGATCGATTTTAGGCCCTATTCTCTTCCTATTATACGTAAATGACATGCCCTTAGCGATTCGAAACGGAAGAACAGTTCTCTTTGCGGATGATACAAATATTCTTTGCAACAAAGAAACCGTAAATAGTACAATATCAGACGTTTCAAATTGGTTCCGTAATAACAAATTAAAAGTAAATGAAAATAAAACAGTTTCAATGCAGTTTTCCATATCAAATAAAAAATTCTGTACTCCATTGAAAATGAACGGTGTGCCATTGACTGATGTTAATGTAACAAAATTTTTAGGTCTATCAATTCAGTCAAACCTCAAATGGAATGCCCACTTAAATGAATTGAACACAAAATTAAGCTCATTATGCTACGCGTTCAGAATTCTTTCAAATTCCGTCAGCCTTCATACAGCTCGTTGTGTATATTTTGCCAATGTTCACTCCCGCCTGAGATATGGCATAATATTTTGGGGAAACACATCTTATAGTTCACAGACTTTCAGATTACAAAAAAGAATTGTACGAATAATAAGCAAATCCAACCCACGTGATTCTTGTAAGTCACTCTTTATTAATCTAGGAATTTTACCATTACCTTGTCTCCTGATTTACGAATCAATAGTTTTTGTCAAAAATGACTTACTTAAGGACGGGAATATATTTTCAGCAAACGCCGATGTCTACAAGTATAACACACGACGTAGTAATCATATTCACCAGGTGGCAGTATCAACAGCTCACTACAAAAAATTCACATACAATTCATGTACATTACTCTACAACACTTTGCCAGAAGACATTAAACGATTAAATTCAATAGAAAAGTTTAAGTCCCAAGTAAAATCTTTTCTGCTGCATAACTGTTTCTATACAATTCGAGACTATACCGAGCATCAAAAAGGAAAGTAGAATTAATTTTAACAATGATAGTTAATGTAATTATTTATCATTTGGACTGTATAATTCTAAAGAACCTGTAACAAGTATTGTACCACAGTTTCTGGGTTGATGGCCCCCATCTCGATCAGGTTTTTCGTCCAGTTTCCCTGATCCTTGAGCAAATGCTGAGATGGTCCCTTGTTTTGCTTCTGGACATAAATGTAACTTCATTATTTGTGCACGTCTTCTGAATTTCAGTGGGAAATATAGTTATTCAAATTATCGTTTTTCATATTATCGCGGCAAAAAGTATTATTCTTTCATGAAGAACATGAGGGTTCAGGGCAGAAATTTATAGCTAATTTACCTTTGAAAATATATTTTATTATATAGGAGCGAATATTTTGTCAACAAAACTCGAAAAAAACTCTCTTTTCTGTATTCAAAATTCGACTAGAATATGGTTTAGGATAGAGACCACAGAATTATGAAAACGTGCACAAAATTCACTTGTCCCCATAGCTCGTCATACGCAGTTTTTAACTGTTTTTGACGTAAATAAATAAATAAATAAACATGTCTGTCTCCCTGGGTTCCTGCAGCCATACCGAGGGTCCCAGGTTGTTGTAATGTACGCCCATCACCTTTCGTCTTGTCTTACAATGCCACAAAGATATTGTTTGTCAAATATCGATTTGTCTTTTATCACTTAGAATGGTAACGCGTTCAAACGTTTTGTCACGTTACCTGCTACTTCATAGTTACCTGCCAATGTTCTCACAACAGTGAGATTTTCTTATTCATTAAGATTCTTTGTTCATGGCATTCAGGGTATTCTTTCTTCATCAAGGTACAGGCTTGTTCTACGCGAATTCGGGATGTCGGAGAAGTTGGGGTTGGCGGACGTGGACGGGGTTCTGAAGATTAATTGTAGGTTTCCATGGAAACTGTCCAAGGACCGTCTTTAGAGAGGTACGTCCATCTCAAGAACCTTGTTGACAAAATATGATATATTTTTTCCCGTAATGGTCTAACCATCCAAAAACCATTTTGGCACGAGGTGCGCGTACTCAGAGAAGTCCATAGTCTTTTCTGAATCATGAAATTTCTTTCAAGTATTTTCTTTCGTCATCAGGATATAACTGTTGTGTTTCACGCGAGTTCGGGATGTCGGAAATGTTGGAGTGGAGGGGGAAAAAGGGGTCCTGGAGATAGACGATAGATGTCGACGTGGGAAGGACGAATTTAAGTTCGGAAGAGGTGATCACGGAGACCGTCTAAAGGGCGTACAACGAGGGGTATGTCCATTTTTAACACTAGAACGACGGTCACCGGTCAATTGACCGGTTGGGAGTTTTGAACTGCCGTATTTGGGAAACTAGTATATGTATGAGTTTGATATTACGTGACTTTTATTATTTTAGGCTCCAGAGAAATCTTATAAAATTGTATGGAAAAAAAGTTGTGTGGTGCTGGAGAAACAAGCGAGCCTACCTAAAACGACGGCTCCCGGTCAATTGACCGGTGTATAGTTTTAGCATTTTTGTGTGCGTTATTGACATTCACGACGTTAGTTTTTTCTTTTTATCAGTTTTGAACCTTATAAATAATTTGTTGAGTAATGTTCAACCCAAAATTTGATTTTTACTCTCAATAGCTATTCACATTTCTTATCATTTTTTGTGATTGTAAATCGCCGCCAAAGCAACATGAATGCAGGCCCAAGTCTGCATTTTTTATACCTACGCATTGTTTCTAATATTGGTACTTGCCCGCCGGCTTTATGGATTTTCGGTACTGGTGTCGATGCGTGTTTGAACTTGTCGCTGCGTCGCGTCACAATTTTCGCATCAGGCAAGAATACTACACGTAGTACCGTTCAAAAAAGTGGACAGGTTGCTTGTGGTGGATCTCTATATTATAGTGGTATTGTGTGTGGTGTTCTACAGCCCAAAAAAGTTGCGGCATGTCGAGAAAACGTTTTCTTACGCCAGCTCAAATTCTTGAAGAGCTGCGGAATATTCCTTCGGTTCAGTCTGAAAATGAGTCTGATGGTCGTGAGTCAACTGACGTAGAGAGCGATATAGAATTTATTCGCTAGAATCACATTCTTCCAGTGATACATCAAGCAGCGAATCTGACTCGACGATACAGGAATTTGACGGTTCTATTCCTGATAAGTTCCTTATTTTATGCTCTAACTTATCTGTTTTTTAAAAATATATTTTTACTACGTTTATACATCGTTATCATGCACTTACTTGCAAACTTTGACCTGTTCTTCTGATCAGCCATATTTACACCACCATCTGTTTTGGCGGTGTATTCTTCTTATAGTTCATTCAAAGTATTGTAAAAATTGTGTTTGAAATGTTTTTTAAATGTTTTTGCAATTAAAACCCTAATTTAACTTACTTTTTACGGCAAGAAAACTAAAAATTTCCATGAAATGTCATGATTTGCGTTTTTTCTTACCGATTTGACCGAGCAAAAAGTCACAAGTAAGACCAAACTCAACAGAAAACAAATTGTTAAGGATACAATATACTTTAAAAAACAGCTATAATATTTCAAAATTGTAATAGGGCTCATCGCAATACCTAGACATCGTCACAAACATTAAAAAAAACCCAACCGGTCAACTTGACCGGGGCCGTCGTTCTAGGTAGGCAACCAACTCCCGTCGTTCTAGTGTTAAGAACCACGTTTGTCGTAGGTACTACCACGAGTGCTTTTAAAATTATCGATAAATCCCCAACTCGCGAAGCGAGGAGGGGATTTATCTGTGAATTTCCAAAGCACGAGTGTGTTTAATAGGACTATTCCACGAGTGAAATTATGTCAATCAGAGTTGCAAACTGCGCCAAATATTGAAAAAAAAGTTAAAATCAATGATGTTATATTACAATGCATATGCGGTTCCTTGGACATTGCGATCGATGTATATCGACTCGTAAGATAGATGTGTCACAGTTTATGATTGGCGAAGAGGGAGATGCAGTACGAAAATCGCATAGAAAAAGCGATAAACTTTCTGAAATATACCGCCCTGATTGGGGCATTTTGTATGCATAGTTAAACACTGTTGGTTTTTAATTTCACGAGTGGAACAGTCAAAATAAATGTAGCTTCACTGCGAGCACGTTTTTTATTCTTCTTTTATAGTTGTGGTAGGAGGAGAGACGGGATACGTATCACTACTTTGTGAGACCTACAAAACGTGGGTTGTGACTACATAACGTGTTAGAAGAAGTAGTTTACTAAATATAGGAACAATATGTATCCTTTTATTACGATGTCGATCCAGAATACGAGTTTTTCTGACGAAACATTGCCGGTTACCACTGCAGTATTACAATACGTTCTCTTTACTGTACGTAAGAAAATAAAACAGTCCGAAAGTAAAAGTAGTGCTACATTTTATGAGAGGCACCTTTGTAATTTGTTTCACACAGACATAAAACGGCCTTAAACGCAGTGACGCTAGCAAATAATAGTGTTATTCTTCGTTTATATAAGCAACTTAAAGGGCTGTCCTCGGAAAAATCTATTTTCTGGTTCCCCCCCTGCGAGGCGAATTGCCTTTGAGCGCCCTCTGCCTGCGTCGCGCTCGCTAACTTGTTTTCCGAAAGGGTCTCCTGCTCTCTTTCATTTCCGCCCCGCGCGAAACGCAGGGGAAGGCAAGATACGAGAACGCTGTCCTCGCGGGCAACGCAATTATGCGAAACGGCGGAGCACAGTGTCCCCGCAAGCCTCCACCGGCGGCGACAGCCGTGGCGGCGATGGTGTAACGGTTGGCGTATCGGACTGTTACACCCAAGTTCGCGGGTTCAAACCGGGTCGAAGCCATGGAGTTTTCTTCTTCATCTTGCCTTTTTCTTAACCGCTACTTCGGTCTTCCGGCGCCTAATCTTCTTCTCCAGTCTTCTCTGTTCTTCCAGGCATCAGGAGGTAATTTCCACTTCTCGATTGTCTTTGTGATCTAGTCATTCCACCCTGGTCTTGGTCTTCCTCGTTTTCTCCTTTCACTTGGTTGCCATTCTAATGATCTTTTGGGGAGTCTTTTCTCCTCCATTCGCTGTACATGTCCAAACCAAGTGAGTTGTTTCGTTTCAGTTTCCTCTATAATATCATGATGAAAATTCATTATTTCCATGGATTTTTAAGGGCGAACAAATCCTTCGTACGCCTTCCTTCGGAGGGGAAGTAAAGCCGGCTCTCCCATGTTAGTAGATTTATTGCAAGTAGAAGATCCTCAGGCCCAAATGACGCCTCTGAGCTAAATTCAAATCGCCTGTTTCGTCGCCCGAGATAATACCTTCTTTCTCCGCTAGTTGGTGAAAGGAGCGTAGCGAAATTTGCGTGGTCAGACGGAAGAGCAGACCTCATGACCTGAGTCTCGCCACGTAAAATAGGCAATTCAATTCAATAGCTCAGCAGCAACTATTCTTCGATTTTTTTATCTTGGCGCACGGGGGTGTGTCAATAAAATGCAATATCTCACGGTATTTTGCGTCGTTCTCCGTTGAACCGCCAGCAGTCGCATGATCGCCAGGCCTGCTCCATACAGTCGCGTTCATGCGACTCCTAGCGCAATTTTATTGACACCCCCCCGTGCGCCACGAAAGAAAAACCGACATATATGTACAGTGGTGCTAAAAAAAACGTATCACCTCGTTCGCAGTTTTGATCTGCGATGTAATCCTGAAAATACACCACTTGATTAGCCAAAATCGAGTGAGTTGTGAATGTAATAGAATCAGGAACATCGTATAATGCACATAAAATATTATGATTGCCAATTTTTGAGAGCATATTGGGTTAGGAAAGTACAGAATGCCCATTTTCTTTAGTGGTGCTGTTTCATTCAGCACTACCGTGTGTTGCCTCTAAAACTGAGATCGGGAAACTGACCTCGGTCTGCAGCCGGGTTATGCCTTCTGAGGTAACGAAAAGTGAAAAGGGAATAACTGACCGCGGAATACAGTCGTGCAAATCTCATTCAAGTGTATAATTTCAACTTCGTAATGCCAGTATATTGCCAGTATTGCGTCCATCTAGTAGGTACTATTTTTAATTCCTCCTTGTGTGTCTTGAGTGTATAACCTTCTCCTCTCATTGTTCTCACACTTTATCTCCCACCGTACATTAATTTAATGTAATATCCAATAAATTTGGTGATACTCCTCGCATGTATTACCTCGAAGCTTTGAATCCCAATCGAGATAGTACCAGTACAACGGTATAATCACGATGGACCCATGGTTGCTCAGCAATGCATATTTCTTTGCGACTTCCCCTGTTGTTTATGTGTATACTGCGATTTTTCTAACTGCGACCCTCAAGGCCACTCAAATCCCATCTTCGCGATGGAATATGTCACGGCATTTCGCGTCTTTTCTCGGTCTTGCCGGTAGAAGTCGCATGATCGCAAGCACTGCTTCATACGGTCTCGATCACGCGAAATCTAGCGGAACGACTGAGAAAGATGCGAAATACAGTGTCACATTTCATCGCGAAGATGGGATTTGAGTGGCCTTGAGGGTCGCAGTTAGAAAAATCGCAGAATATCTTGTTTTACTTGTATCTTGATGTACGAGTCAATAGATGAATATACTTTCTTCATTGTCACTTAACACTTATTTTAGTACAACTTTGCTAACACGAAGACCATTATTTTTTTCCTGTGATCGTGTATCTTGTTTTTTGTGTTTTCGTTAAAAAAGGAAAGGATATTTGCTTCTGCGAACGTTTGTGCTCTGTTCTGCCCAGTTTCGGGATGCGGCGTCAACGGTCGGGAGCCTCCAACGAGCTCGAATTTCCGCATTGCCTCTGGGCCGCGTATTGACCGCACACGCTCCCTCCCCCCTCCTCGTCGTCCTCAACAGGAAATTTCCCCTTCCCTCCCCCCTTCTTCACCCGCGGAATTCGATGAGCTTCCGCCGCCCGCCGACAGATGCCTCGCGCGTCGTCGCGCCGCTCCGCGAAGCTTCGCGCGGCGACCGTCAGAATGCGCTCGTGTTGTCTCGTGGCTGCTTCCGAGGGGCCGAGAGTAAGAAAGGGGGGAGAGAGAGGACGGCATGGCGGAAGCGATGGTTACAGATTCGGAGAAGTTTAGAGAGAGAGAGACAGAGATAGAGAAATATTGATTGGGGCCGTCCTCAAGTCGGCCATATGTTGACTGAAGAGAAACCTAGTTGGAAGAAGGGATCGATGGTCTATTTTCGTAAGGGGTAGGACCGTTTGGAAATTACACTCTAAGGTTTGTGTTGACTATCGTGTCATGATACAAGAAGCAAAGATAATATTATTGTGTCTCTTGCTATTTATGAATAACAATAAAAAATATGGTGTCCCTTAGAATTTACGAATTTGTGATATATTCGTGGTGTTTCTTGACAATTAATTAATTTTGTAATATTGTTTTATCATAAACAAAATTAAGTTTTGAAATCCCTCCCAAATTTGGAGGACTGGATAACCAATGTTTGTGTTTAATATGTGAGAGTTTAAAGATAATATTATTTATCTTCCCTGCTTAGAAAATATTTCTCGCTAGAGAGTTAAATATACCAAATCTATAATTCGGAATTATAGTTTATAAGGACGTATTCTATACCTATAATTTTCAAACTTCTCGCCAGACTGAAGGTTAAAAAAATGTGATTAAATGTGCGAGTCACTAAATATACGGTGATTTCCTGCAAGTTTCTGGAAGGAGAGAATTTGATCAGAGGGTCAATAAGCGACTAAAATATGTTGTTCTTCTATTAATTACGTGCTATATTTTTTTTGCTATATTATTACTATTCTTTTGAAGAGTAAACAAAATTTTAACATCACTTCTCTACTCCTTACGAATTACTTATTTGTGAATATTTGCAATTAAAGGAGGACGTTTAGTCTGATTTCCATGACATCGCAGTGGCAATTACATACATCCCCCGCTTGTTTGGGTTGTTCGTTATCTAAGGTTCTCTCTTTAATAGACTGATTTGATATTATGTCTCTTGTAATAAAGTAACCTATACTCTTGACGTTGCAATCTCAGTATGTTTTTTCTTATCCCCTTTCTAGCTGGGGCGTTGTTTCAAGGAAAAAGTGCATTAAGATGGAGTTTTAGAGATAGTATTATTTGAACTTATTATAGTTTTTATATTTTCGGAGTTCTCGCCTGTATGGTGATAGTGCAGCTACTAATTTGTTCTAGTTGAGATGAACTGAATATAACCTGTTTCTCGGCATTTTCATATTTTTTTTCTCTATTTCTCTACTTATTTAAAGTAATGAACCATAAATTTGTTCACACTATCTTGACCTCGAAGTTCATTGTCTTTTCCTTTCAGCATTTAATTTCATTTACCTTTATATAAGTACTCGTTGAACGTCTCATATCGTAATCGTGAATTTCTCTTCCTATGAGAAGTGCACGATCTTGCCAAATTTCGGTCGACAACAACTGAACGAAGGATTGACTAGTTGGTCAATCATATTGTAACCACACAATGTATTAAGTCTTTTCGCAATCTTGCACTGTAGTATAAAACAAAATGCAAGCAAATTTAGGAATGGAGTACCATTCTAAACAGACGGTGTCCGTTAAGAACTAATCAGTTCGCGGTCTGTTAATAACTTTAAAACAATATGAGTTGCAGCTAAATTAGGCGTATGAGAACACTTGTCCGGCTATCGCCTCGGGTTACAAAAGACAATCGCGTATGTTATGTGCTGTTTATTCACATACAGTCGTTAATAACTATTATTGGTCACATGCGTCTTTAACCCTTCTTAACGTGCAACCCTTCAGGTTTGTTAAGGTCACTTGTACCTACCTGTATGTTAAGAAATTTAACATCCTTAGCAACGGGTTTTAACATCCTCAGCAACGTAAATAAAAACCACCGATTCATCGCAAGCCAACTTTATTTCGAAAAAAACATGGCAATTTTCAAGACAAATAGGAACAATCATGTTGGGGGATGCTCATTGTTAATTGTAATGTTATTGTGCAATTAGAAAAATAAACATTGGGTTAATCAGTATCATTTTCGTGGCATTCCATAACAATAATCTTTTCTCAAATTTACTGACGATGTTGTGTCGCCATTGTAAGTCGACGCCACCTTCCTCGCCGATAGTTTTTTTTTTTTTTTTTTTTTTTTTTTTTTCTATTTTCACTATTTTCACCTTATTTACCACGGACTCAACATAGGATTCTGCTATGGTAGAGCTCCGCCACCCACCAAAACGTTCCAAATTTACAACCGAAGCTCCTGAATCGGCCAATGTCGTAGCCGAAGTTGTTCTTAAAGAGTGAAGCTGTATTTTTCGGATTCTGGGAGACTAAGATAAGTGGCTACAGTTTTTGGCACTTCTTCAATCTTGTGAATGCCACGTTGACAAGAAGGTCCTTTTTCCAAGCCTTAAATTCTTGGTATGCCTTTTCGTATTGTCCTTTGGATTTTTTCTGGGATTAAATCCCGTGTGGCTTCCGCAGCGGGATCTAAAATTTATTGCTGTAGAGACGAATTTTCCGCGTCCATCATCTTGAATCACTTGTAAGCGAATGTATTGTTGAAATAGATGTATTGTAAGCCAGCAATATCGATTAACGTGCCACAACAATAAAATTCATTTGTTTCATATCGCAGTAATGTACATTGTCTCAAATCTTGAGATTTTATGGTGACCGATAAAACGCTGAACTTACCGCGAAATGTTACAGTGTTATTACTGCCTCGTCCAAATTAAAAATCTCGACTCCGCTACGTTCCACCTCGATTTTTAACTTGTGACCTCGGCAGTAATTACACTCATAACATTTCTAGGTATGTTAATAGCTATAACATGTTTAACTGTTAAGTATTAACCTGTTAAATAAATAAATAAAAGATATTGTCCGACCGGACATCATTTATTTATTTATTTATTTATTTATTTATTTATTTATTATTAGAAGGCATCTACTTCACCGGCAATCTTACTAATTATTAATTAACCTGTTAATTCAATTGTGATGCAAAGTGCTCGTATAAAACCAATTGTTGGATTTAACACGTTAATGCTAAAACAGGTAAAACTCGCCACGTTACATTTTAAACAGTTGGGCCAAAGTAATTCTGTTTGCGAATTTTTCATTTTATTTAACCCTTCCCTCGCGAGTACTGTCAGTCTTCATTCCCTCATTACAAGAGTTGCTGTCGATGGAAGTGATGTATGGTGTTTTTCACGTTTCCTTTTTTGCCCGCCAGCCCGCCGAACCCCATTTGTTCTTTTGCGAACATCGAAGTTCTGTCGTCGTTTGTCACTACGTGCTCAGACCATTAAACTAAACGCGGTTTCTGCTTCGTAGTGCTGGTAGCTGTGTGCTGCACGTTGTACGAGACATTTGCTGTAACGCACCATTTTCACGCTCTATTGAGCTCTATTTCCTTGTACGAGTGCCATGATTTCTTTTTATCTGTCGTCGAACGTGTTTCATTTCTGGGGTTTGTTCTACAAGAATTGCCTGGTCGGGTTGTTGCCAAGCAAATCTGTTGTGAAATTGCGTCATTTTTAATGTTTTATCATTGGCGAAGAAGCATTTTACTTTCCCGTATACGTACGTATATACGGGGTAATATACGTGGTATAGGGAAAGTTATGTAATGCTGCGCGAAAAAACGTAGGATTTTCTGCACAAAAAAATTCATTGCCTGGCCCTGTTTTGATGTAAAGGAATTCCACGAGTGATATTGTTCAAAGGAATCCCTTGATATCAGGCAATTGAAGTGAGGCAGTCATTATTTATAAGCAGTATGTTAAACCTACCTCGGTTTCTCTGAGGCTGAAAGTAGTGGCCGGCTGAGATTAGCTTAGAGCCAGCATTGTTGCTGACTCTCCACCGACTCAGATCGGGAGGTTCTAGGATTCGAATCCCGATCCTAGCTAGGTAGTTAGATCGAATTCAGTCGCCGTCTGGAAGACAATAGAGAGTTTCTGCACCCTCGAACGCGAAGCACTATCGATCTTCTGCGCATGCGCAGATGCACTAAAGTGATGCGAAACTTGCTCAGTGCTTGAGCAGAAGATCGATAGTAGGTACTTAACGTTCGAGGTTGCAAAAACTCCCTAACGTCAGACAGATGCCAAAGCAGTACCCTAACAAATGCAACATCATCGGTTTTGATTGTTACACCGAAGATCAGAGCAGCAGGGCGCTAGAATTCTCCTCCATGTAACGGCTGAATTCGACCTAGCTGTGGAGCTAGTGTCGAAAACCTTGGCACCGTCGGGAGTGGAAGCTAGGACCTCCCAGCCAGACGTACTGCAGTGTCATCAGTTCATGCCCTGAGACAATCAGCCGATTTAATTCTTAAAATATCTTTGGATAGAACTAGAAGCTGATTTTATGTATTAACAAATTGAAACATACGTATAATTTCTATAATCTAAGCTTTAAAAAAATCTAAACCGCAAAATCATTCATAGACTTTCGTAGTTAAATTATCTGGAGATTAACGGACTCTGCACAACATAAATTGCTGCGTCGAAATAATAGACAGGTCGTTTTGTGTTTTTAAATGTGTTGGATATAAGCCGGAATCACATTAATGCACATATGCAACAATAAAAACCTCTAAATGCAAGTGCGATATATGTTGACGTATGCTGGCTAATTGAAGGATAATCCGTCCTTTGACGGTCGATTACTGGAATCGCGGCTATTAATCTGAGCGAGTTATTGGTCCAATTTGTCATCCTGTGGTCTGTCGACGTTAGCAGAGGGTTAATTCGAAGATCGATAAAGTACCCCAATGTAGGTCTTCGCCAATACTATTGCAGAAGGCTTCTATCGGAATTCGCATTGTACTATTGTAGCCAAGCCTGAATTATTGAAGAAGATGTAAACCTCACTGAAAGGTTTGATAGGCGTTTTAAGTGTCCGAAAGATGTTTGTAGAGCTTCTCGTGGAAAAATTCGAGTGAGCGATGATAATTAATTAATTTATTTATTTTCATCTTGAATCATTATTTCGTAGTTTCATAATATATTACGTTTCTGTAGATCTTAGATTAGCCACATTCCTTGTTAGACACTTTTCTTAATGTCTCTCTTAAATTGCTTTTGTGTTCGGTGCCAGTTGATACTTTGGCTTGTCCAGTGGCAAATGTAAAATTAATTTTAAATTTTTCAACTCATTCCTAAAATAACAGGAAAGGAGGAAGTAAAGGCACTTGGCGTGTTAATATAAGAAATCTAGAACGATGTTTTAAGGCAAAAGGGTCTGCCTGGATAGTGAAATCTGCTCCGGAACAAAATATAGTAAAACTTTCTAACAATTATTCTAATCCAAAATAATAAAAAATTTCTAATTTACAACTCTCACACCCCTCCCACTCTGGATACACAATGAAAAACATGGGCATTTTCTGGGCTTTAATATTTTAGTGACTTTGATTTTTTTTTTGCAATAAAATGTACTTCTTGCTTAAAAACATATGTACTCTTTAAAACGTTTTTTCGAATAAAAGTGATAGAGATTCTAATTTTAAATATATTATTAAAATCTCATTTTTGAACGGACAATGAGAAAGTTTTACCTCTGCTGCTGGAATGTTAGTATTTTACTCTGCTACGTTTCATAGAGTAAGAGTATCGTCACACACTCCAGAGGTGCCTTGTGTGTTTGTGCTGATGAGCCACAAGTGTACCTGAATCACGGTTTATGTGTGTGGTTTTTCCTGGAAGTGTATTCGAATCGTGGTTAACGATAGTGTGATGTTTTGCCGCAGGTGGATCTGAATCTTGGTTATCGAGAGTGTGTTGTTTTGCCACAGGTGTACCCGAATCGTGGTTATCGAGAGTGTGATGTTTTGCCGCAGATGTACCCGAATCGTGGTTAACGAGGGTATGTTGTTTTGCCGCAGGTGTACCCGAATCGTGATTATCGAGAGTGTGTTGTTTTGCCGCAGGTACCCGAATCGTGGTTAACGAGTGTGGTTGTTTTGCCACAGGCGTATTCGAATCGTGATTATCGAGAGTGTGTTGTTTTGCCGCAGTCGTACCCGAATCGTGGTTATCGAGAGTGTGATGTTTTGCCGCAGATGTACCCGAATCCTGGTTAACGAGGGTATGTTGTTTTGCAGCAGGTGTACCCGAATCGTGATTATCGAGAGTGTGTTGTTTTGCCGCATGTACCCGAATCGTGGTTAACGAGTGTGGTTGTTTTGCCACAGGCGTATTCGAATCCTGGTTAACGAGAGTGTGTTGTTTGGCCGCACGTGCATCCGAATCGTGGTTAACGAGTGTGGTTGTTTTGCCACAGGCGTATTCGAATCCTGGTTAACGAGAGTGTGTTGTTTGGCCGCACGTGCATCCGAATCGTGGTTAACGAGTGTGGTTGTTTTGCCACAGGCGTATTCGAATCCTGGTTAACGAGAGTGTGTTGTTTTGCCGCAGGTGTACCCGAAACGCGACATCACCAACATCGTGGAAGGCTCCCACTTCCAGCGTGTGACCGGCTGGTGCCGGCTGGGCCACAAGAAGTGCAAGGGATCTCACGCGGAGTGGGTGAAGCCCTACAGATGCCTAGGTGAGTACCACAAATTGAACTTATTGCAGTCTTCGAATTGAGAAAATAACAAAACGAAACACAGTGGGATCTTCACCTTAAATTTGCAGGTGTGTATTATCCCATCCTTCAGTAACATGACCACCTCAGTAGTGTAGGGACTAGCATACCTACCTACGATACGGGAGTCTGGGGTTCGATTCCCCAGCGATCCTGGAAAATTTTCTCCTTAGGATTGGGCCTGGGACAGGGCGCAGTCAACATCGTGTGTACAAATTGAGGACCTACTTGAATGTGGCGTCATCATTGGTCTAGTAAATTGGGCCAACGGGAGTAGTTGCGTTGACCATGCGAGGGGCAACCACCCAATCGGCCTCGATTCTTCACGAGTTGCGACGCCAAAAGCGGCTGGTGATATATAGTAAACTCATTACTTGCTGTGTAGGTGTGTCCATCCGTTACTCATAGTTTGACCCTCTCCGATCTTCTGTTCGGGGCATGTGAGATGTATTTCGGCGTGTCCCCGACACTTGTGAGGAACTGACCGATTATTTTTGTGAATCCTTTTAGATCATTCTGAGACAATAAAAAAACAACATATTATTGTGGATTTTTTCTGGATCCTTGTAGATCACTCATGAGGCAATTAAAAAAAACATGTTTTTAAGAGATTTAAGGCATTTACAATGGTGAATCAGTAACTCATCTCATAATTTTCTTCAAGATGAATTTATTTACGCCATTTTTAGCCGAATCCTTGTTAATATTCTGGACGAACTGTAGAATAACAGTGATTTGAGAGTATTTCACTGCATTTTACATTCAGTGGTGAAATTCTGTGAATTGCTGGAATAAAAAGAATGGTTATAACTGTATCAAATTGAAGATAATTAAATCTAATTTTAATCCAATGAAAAATAAAAGGTTTAAGAAAAAGATTTCTATCTGTTCATTTTCGTGTAGCGTTCTGTTCTCGAGGAAGCTCGAGACATAGTCAAAATGTATATTAATGTACATTTATTATAAACTGCCAGAGCGTAATTAATATTTTACCTGCCTTTAGGAGTAATTAATAAGTACACGCCTTTAAGAGACACGCCAAGCTGATATGATGTTTTGAGCAACTTGAAATAAAACAGTGACCAACACGAGTCGAAAGGTTATTGCAGTCTTTGTTTCGAAATTTCAGATCCCGTGCCGTATTCGATCGGAAACTCGTGTTATAGTCATCCTCTTCCTGACTTTTGTTTTCAACGCGTCTGTGCAATCAGAATTATTTTATTCACGTAAGCAGGGTAATTTACCTGGTAGATCCTTCTGACTCCAGGAAATACTACGTCCTTTTTATTTTTTTGAAGTTTTACAATTCTTTGCGATGAATTGTAAAGAAGCAATCCTAAGCATTACTTTCTCCCCAAGCAGTTGAGGTGAGAATAACATGATTTACATGTCGTTTGCAAAGTTTTGTGATGAATTATGTATGTAGCTTAATTAACGTGAAATGTTTGAATGTGCAAGCAACTTTAAGGATGTAATAAAACCCAGAGCTCTCTGGAAATCCAAAGGAATTGTCTTGGAGATGTAAACATCTAGCAGTTTTCGTAGCTGCCAGATGTAGAATATAGAGTATTCAAAACATATTTTTTACAATGGTATTATTCCACCGTAAAAGTTTGTTGAAAAACAAAACGTTTTGCACTCATCAATTTGCATTAGATATATCACGAACGTTTCAGGAAACATCATTCTTTAATTTGGTGAACCATTAAAAAGTTCGACGTACCTGTGTGATAAACGTACCTGAAGATAATGCTTTTCGGATTTCAAACATTTGGAATCTAAGAATTAGCTGCTGATTTGGCTTTTTTTATTACTTGATGGCGCCATTTCGAATTAAACAGATGTATAGTACCAGTAAATGTTGTTTCAACATAAAAAGAGAACTGATAGATCAGAGACTAGAATTCTCAATTGGTTATCGTTTGGTCCATCTATTTACGGTAAGGCTTAGGAGTTGGTTGTACATTTGGGATACGGTTGGATGGCACTGATACCTTACTCAAACTTCGTTCATTTGAAAGACCTAATAAAATAGACCAATTGAACAATAAATCATAAGAAGTCATGGTGCCTCGTTGAAAATGTGCCCTCATTAAATTCATTTTTCTATAACCCTGTGACACAACGATTAAGCTCGAAAAAACGTGCCGAGATCTCGTTTCGTCCGCCACAAGTTCTGCATGGATTAACCTGGGATTTTTTAAAATTTACGTCAAAAACAGTTAAAAACTGTATGTGACGAGCTATGGGAGAAGTGGATTCTGTGCACAATTTTCATAATTTTGTAATCTGTATCCTAAGCCATATTCTAGTCGAATTTTGAATACAGCAAAAACAGAGCGTTTTTTTAAGTTTTGTTGACAAAATATTTGCTACTATATAACAAAATCTATTTTCAAAGGTAAATTAGCTATAAATTTGTGCCCTTCACCCTCATCATGTTCTTCATGAAAGAATAATACTTTTTGCCGAGACAATATGGAGAATGATAATTTGAATAACTATATTTCCCATTGAAATTTAGAAGAGACACACAAAAATAATGAAGTTACAATTATGTCCAGAAGTAAAACAGTCTCAGCATTTGCTCAAATCCTGACCCCATCCTTGTCGGCCCATGCGCTAGCCATTGCGTCATTGGGAGACACCTTGTTGGGTAAACACAATCTGACGTGTAGGTCTGAACCGGATCTCGCATTTCGGCAGATGAAGATAGAGGCAATCTTCCGCGATACAACATGCCCTACATTTACGAGACTAATGACCTTAGCCGTTTACGCACCCGTAAGCACTAATCAATCAATAACCCTGTAACACCACGATTAAGACAGTGAAAACCAGCCGAGAGCTTCGTAGTGGTTTCTGCGATCTACTTCCGCCGAATGGCCGTGGTAGCTTTCTCAGCATCCCCCCAACAGTACTGCACATCCCACAATCACTTCCCACAACTGTGCTGACCACCGCTCCCAACTCGTCTGGAAGAGAATTCTAGCAGCCGGCTGCTCTGATCGGTAGTTTTCCGTGGTTTCTCCGATCAACACCAGGCGAATGCCGGAGCAGTACCTTAACAAACGGGCCACGGAACGCGCGCGATCTTTCCTTCCTCTTCCTTCTCCGATTCTCACCCTTCGCTTACACACATTTACATGCACTACACATGTCGGGAGCTTACGTGCTTGTCCACGCTGGTTGGGAGATACCTTGTAAGGGATTACGTCGCAAGCTGACGTGTAGGTCTGAACCGGATCTCGCCTTTCGGCGGGTGAAGATCACAGACGCATCCTGCGATAAAGCATGTACTACATTTACGGGTCTAATTGCTTTAGCGGTTAACGTGCCTGCAAGCACTAAATTAATCAACAGCCCTGTAACACCACGATTAATACCGAGAAAAACCTGCCGAGAGGTTGTATCGTCTACCAGAAATTCTACATGGATTAATCGAGGATCAAAATCTAGCTCCAGCCATGTCGGCCCTCGTGCTACCCATTGCGTCACGACCCGCCCTCCATATTGCTGTGTAATTAGAACTCATCGGACTCAATGCCCGCTTACACACATAGAATGTCGGTAGTTGAATTCTAGCGGATGGATGCTCTGACCGATACTTTTCCTTGGTTTCTTCGATCTACATCAGCCGAATGGCCGAGCGATGCCCTAACAAACGAGGGACGGAACACGTGTAATCTTTCCTCTCTCTTTCTTCTCCTATCCTAATACTTATATACACTCTCTCTCTCTCTCTCTCTCGCACTACACTCTTACACATGTCGGGAGCTTAGAACTTGTCCCGGCTGGGGCGGTGCCCCGCTGGTTGGGAGACACATTGTTGGGGAAAGCACCGCAATTAGACGTGTAGGTCTGAACCGGATCTCGCATTTCGGCGGGTGAAGATCACAGCCACATCGCACGATACAGCATGCTCCACATTTACGGTACTAATTACTTGAGCAGACCGCAGGTACTAATTAATTAATCAAAAACACAACAATTAAGACCGAGAAAACGTGCCGAGAAGTATCGTCCGCCAGAAATTCTACATGGATTAATCGAGGATCAAAATCTAGCTCCAGCCATGTCGGCCCTCGTGCTACCCATTGCGTCACGACCCGCCCTCCATATTGCTGTGTAATTAGAACTCATCGGACTCAATGCCCGCTTACACACAGGTAAAATGTCGGTAGTTGAATTCCAGCGGATGGATGCTCTGACCGATACTTTTCCGTGGTTTCTTCGATCTACATCAGCCGAATGGCCGAGCGATGCCCTAACAAACGAGGGACGGAACACGTGTAATCTTTCCTCTCTCTTCCTTCTCCTATCCTAATACTCTCTCTAGCACTACACTCTTACACATGTCGGGAGCTTAGAACTTGTCCCGGCTGGGGCGGTGCCCCGCTGGTTGGGAGACACATTGTTGGGGAAAGCACCGCAATTAGACGTGTAGGTCTGAACCGGCTCTCGCATTTCGGCGGATGAAGATCACAGCCACATCGCACGATACAGCATGCTCCACATTTACGGTACTAATTACTTAAGTAGGCCGCAGGTACTAATTAATTAATCAAAAACACAACAATTAAGACCGAGAAAACGTGCCGAGAAGTATCGTCCGCCAGAAATTCTGCGTGGATTAATCGAGGATCAAAATCTAGCTCCCATCTTGTCGGTCCTCGTGCTACCCATTGCGTCATTATCCGCCCTCCATATTGCTGTGTAATTAGAGCTCATCGGACTCAATGCCCGCTTACACACGGGCCGAACGTCGGCGGTTGAAGGGCTGCAACGCGTCCGCCCTCGTACCACAAGCAGCGCTCCCGTGCGCTTGTTGATGGAGCACGTGGCAGCCGGCGTTAAACGGTACACGGCCCCAACAGCGTCTAAATTGCTTCCTTCAACCAAGCCATTGTCGGCCCAACGACAATGCAGTTACACACAAGAGACTGAATGGCAACACTGAGGAGAGAATGGCAACGCGCTGACGCCTCAGATGCCACGCGCAGGAGCGGGTGTTCAAGGTGGACCGCCAGGGCAGAGAAGAACTGCGTGGACAGAAAAAAAATCCTTCCATTGCATACAGGGTGTCCGGGGGAGAAACGTCGATACTTCGAAAATAAGCTCTTAAGACAATTCTAAGCATATTTTGTCTGATAAACTACGTGGATATTCCCAATGGTTGGGCCGTAATGAGCCCTCAAAAGTTGGTTTGAAAAAATGATTTCTAGGCAAAAATTTGCATTACGGAAGCACAGAAACATTTCAGAAACATGTAAATAGTTTATTATTTACAAAAGAAATGAAAATATTTGCTCAGCCAGAAAAACTAAGCGAGGAATAAAAAAGCAGTCGAATTGTGTAAATTGGGTGCTTTTTTATTTCTGGCTTAATTTTTCTTTCTGAACAAATATATTGATTTCTTTTGTTAATAATAAACAACGTATGTGTTTCTGGAGTGTTTCTATGCTTCTATAATGCAAATTTTTGCCTAGAAATCAATATTTCAAACCAACTTTTGACTGCTTTTTGCGGCTCAACCATTCGGAATATCCATGTAGTTTATTAGAAAAAAATATGCTTAGACTTGTCTTAAGAGCTTATTTTCGAAGTTTCGACGTTTCCTTCCCGGACACTCTGTAGTTGTAAATTTGCTAAAATATTAAAAATTCATAGGAATACTTTAGCCATAAATTTGTTAGATAACCAGTTTAGGAATAAGACATCTTAAATCATCCAAGGTTCTGAATTTACCGTACGATTTCTCAAGTGTTTTATATGTATTGTTAATGGAGAGGTACTAATGTGCGGGGCTTGATTTCTGGCAAAACGTGGCGGAACGGTGTTTCGGTACCTCGGGAATAATTATTAAATTATATTATAAATGTATAACTATTTCTATTAAATTAATGATTAATTTAAGGGCGCATTCCGGGACCTACAATTTTAGAAAGCAAACAATACTAAAGAGTACCTTCTTCAATGAATGTTAATTATGTAAATCAACAAACTTACGTATTGTTAACAAGTAAAATATTTTGTACGTGTCATCTACGTGTAGTCTATGTGACTCTTTTTACGTTTAGACTACGTCGACGATGTATTCTGTGTAGACCATTTATTTTTCCACATCAAACAACCCAAAGAGGTTTATAATAAGTAGTAATAGTACAAGCATGTTTTACTGAAATATAAAAAAGTAATTTACGATTCTGTAACTCAAACAAAATATACCATTCCTGATGAAGAATTGACAACCTCCGTATAAATCTCAAGAAACCAGTAGGAACTTGTTCCAACTTGCCCTCCTTTAGTACTCCTTTAGATGTGATTCAATCAATTTCTAATAATTGTGATCCAATAATTATAAATAAATTTTGGCTTTGGGGGCGGAGCTTGACCCTCTTAGATTCGCCCCTGCCCCACAAAAAAGGTATATTACAGTTGTCTACATAGATTACCTTTGTCTACGAAGTGTTCGTTGTCTACGCGTTGTTTACGTGTAGACCTAGACTATGATTCTTTACGCGTAGGCGCACATCACTGGTTTGAACCCGTAAATGTGGTTTCAGCAGCCCGAAACGCTACCCGTTGTACCACCGAACCCGCAATTCACACTGTACTAATACGCTCTAATAAATCGCATCATCGCCACTGGCGTAGACATGCCTCCTGGTTCCCTTGCCCATCTCGCAATTGCGGGGCGCACTCTATCCATCTGCCCCTCTCTCCCCCTCCTGCCTCACCCCTTCCCCCTTCCCTCCTCCCCCTCCACCCCCTCCACGCCGTCGCACCGTCTAAATCAGCGCAAGTGGCGCGGCTAAGTGGCGGCCGAGCGTCTGCCCTTCCCCCTCTCCCCCTCCCCCTCCCGCCCGCTCGTCACGGCCCTCTGCAGGCTGGCGCGCCGCCAGCGCCCCCCCCCGTCTCACGCCACCCCACCCACGCGCGGCGGAGGCTTGCAAGGGTGCGTTAATGCATGAACGGACCGAGCACGGTGGTGTGGTCACCGTACTGGATAGCTGTTCCCTTCAATGGGCTTTTAGAGCAAAATTTGATACGGGGGGCATGTTAGTGAAATAGTTGTGTGCTTAAGGGATCTAATGATCGAGCGTCCACAAATGCCCGAGGACCTTTGGGCCGATGGAATTTTGTCGGCCGAGATCATTTGAGTCAGTTAACACCCGTGGTACTTACATAATCTTTATCTAATTTTATTGATTAAGATTTACTTGTTTACTAATTAACTAGACGTTAACAGGACTCGTCTCTTCATATTTCCTTCCATAAATTCTTTCTTAAGAGAACATGTAGCATCGTTCAACTGTTTTCATATTTCCCTCTTAACTACGATCCTCTCGATCCAGGTAAGTTGTGCAGTGTATATCGCGCTCCGTGTCGAAAGCAATTACAAGCTATAACGTACCAGTAAAAAAATAATAGTCATTTATGCTCCAAGGGCGTTATGAGGGTTCTAATGATCGAACGGCGACAAAATTGTCACTGTTGTTGCCTATTGTCGCTGTTCAATCTTTCGAACCATTTAACGTTCATGGTACATACAAGATTTTATTTTTTACCTTATATTAATGATTCAGATTTACTTATTTACTATTTAACTAGATACTAACATGATTAGGTTTGTCTTCCCTCCTATAGTTCCATCCATAAGAGAAGAAGAAAGTAGCATCATTCAACTGTTTTTAAATGTCCGTCGTAAACGTGATCTTTTCAATCTCGATAAGTTACGCTGTGTATATCGAGTTCTGTATAGATGGCAATAACAACCAAATACGTCTCAATGTTTATTTATTTATTTATTTATTTATGTCAAAAATAGTTAAAATCTGTGTGTGACGAGCTATGGGGAGAAGTGAATTTTGTGCACGTTTTCATAATTCTGTGGTCTCCATCCTGAACCATATTCTAGTCGAATTTTGAATACAGAAAAGAGAGATTTTTTTCGAGTTTTGTTGACAAAATATTCGCTCCTATATAATAAAATATATTTTCAAAGGTAAATTAGCTATAAATTCCTGCCCTGAACCCTCATGTTCTTCATAAAAGAATATTACTTTTTGCCGCGATAATATGAAAAACGATAATTTGAATAACTATATTTCCCACTGAAATTCAGAAGACGTGCACAAATAGTGAAATTACATTTAAGTCCAGAAGCAAAACAAGGGACCATCTCAGCATTTGCTCAAGGATCAGGGGAACTGGACGAAAAATAAATATTTAAAAATCTGTATTAATTTCCAACGCGCGCAGATATTTAAAGAAAACTATGCAGACTTCGGCCAAGTGATGTCTTTTCCGTGGTTTCTCCTATCAATGTCTGGTGATTGCGGAAGCAGTGCCATGACAAAAGGGCCATGGATTACGCGCGATCTTCTCTTATCGTCATATCCTCTCCCCGTCTTACCACTCACACATTTACGGGCACTACACTATCACACGCGTCCGGAACTTCCCGCTGGTTCCGGCTGCGGCGGTGTCTTGGCGACGGGAGGTACGTGGGAGTGAAAATCGCCCAAAATTCGACGTTTCGGTTGGCGCCTAATCTCACCATCCGGCGTGGAAGGAACACTTCCAACTTCCGGGTTAAAACGATCCCTACACTCATGGAACTAAAGACAATTGCAGTCTGCCAATTACGAAAACCTAACCAGTATACTGGCAAAATTGTTTAGGGCAACTGATGTCACTGCAGTGCCTCTGATCGGCAGGTCGTAGGGTTTGAGTCCTCACGGCGGCAGGATTTTCAACTCTAGGTTCGTAGCTATGTCGAGTTCAGCGGCTGCCAGTCGAGGAGAATTCTAGCGGCCGTCTGCTCTCATCGGTAGTTTTCCACGGTTTTTCCATCCACGTGAGGCGAATGCCGAAGTAGTAACCTAACAAACGGGCCACGAACCGTGCGCGGTCTATCCTTTATCGTCTTCGTCATCGCTTGATCACTTACACTTACATTCACATCACAACCACTCATGCCGGGAGACCGGTCGGGAGCTTAGAGCTTGTCCCGGCTGGGGCGGTGCCCCGCTTGTAGGAGATACCTGGTTGGGGAAAACCCCTGTTCGACGGTAGGTCGGCGCCGTATCTCGCCATTCAGCGGGGGAAGACAACCGCCACATCACGCGATAAAAAGATTTACTACACTTACGGGACTAAGGCCCTTAGCAGTTGACGCGAATGTAATCACTAGTAATCAATCAATCAAAACAACGTCATTTTCGTTTTCGTGATTCCGGGCTCGTCAACTACGGAGGTCATTAGTCCCGTAAGAGTAGTGTGTTTTTCATCGGGAGGTGGCGATGATCTTTTCCCCGCTTAATGGCAATATCTGGCGCCGACCTACCGTCGACCAGAGGGGTTTTCCTCTCCATTAGGTATCTCGCACCAGCGGGGCACCGCCCCAGACGGGACAAGCTGTAAACTCCCGACCGGTCTCCCGGCATGAGTGGTAGTGTAGTGCTTGTTAGTGTAAATGTGTGTAAGGGGTGAGGATAGGATAAGGAAGAGGAAGGAAAGATCGCGCGCGGTCCATGCCCCGTTTGTTAGGGTACTGCTCCAGCATTCGCCTGGTGTTGATCGGAGAAACCACGGAAAACTACCGATCAGAGCAGCCGGCCGGTAGAATTCTCCCCGAGACAGCGACTGAATTCGACCTAGCTGACAAACTAGTGTCGAAAATCCTGCCACCGTCGGGACTCGAACCTAGGTCCTCCCGGTCATAGGGGCTGCAGTGACATCAGTTGGTGCACTGAGCCATCTCCCCCGGTGCGTTCCTTCGACTCCCGGAACTAACGACCGTAGGAATGCACCCGCCCGGAAACGCTAATCAACCAGCCAACGAACGGAAGCGCTAGTCGAGTATCTTGAGCGCGCGTAATGAGAATGTGAACTGGCGGCGTGGAGCGGCGGCGGGGGCGGCAACGCGTTCTGATTGACGTGGCGGGGCGGGGCGCGGGGGCGGGGCGCGGGGGCGGGGCGCGGGGGCGGGGCGCGGGGGCGGGGCGCGGGGGCGGGGCGCGGGGGCGGGGCGATCCTGCGGTTCGCAGCCCGCCCGCCCTCATCCCTCATCCCTCATCCCTCATCCCTCGTCGCCCGGCGCGGCCGCGCGCGCGGTTGGCGGCGTGCCAAAGGGCGGCCGGGCGTCGGCCCTTGAGCCCTTCGGCAGGGAATCAGTGCAGCCACTGGAAGGGCGGTGCTGGGCCGGAATCTCGGCTCCGGCGACTGGAGTGCCGCGATTGACGCAGCTGGGCGGCGGACGCGTGGCGGCGTTTGGAGTCTTTTTATTATCACTAGACACCGGAAAAATATGTGGTATTAAACGTCAAAATATGTACATAAATATGTAATGAAAACAGTAAGAATATGTAATAAATATGTAAAATCGGATATAATATGTAATATTAAAATTCTCTAATTAAAAACCATTTACATAGCAAGAAATTATATTTAGCAAAACTGCTCCCTTTGCATCATACAATTTTCTCGCCAGTAATAAAAGCTTCGTCTATTGTTAATCCAGGACCGTAGTTTAGCAGTCGGACTAATCGCAACAGACAAATTGGTGAGATCTACGACCAGCAAACATACACTGTAGCATCTTCATCAAAGTGTCACACACGTCGGCGATCGCAAATTTTTCTCGGAAATTAAGGTTACAGATCACAAAACGAGGTGTCAATGATATTTTGGGCAGCTGGATTTCCCCAGTAATGTACGGAAAATGCTGATTTTAAAAAAAATACATCTTTTCATAAAAAAGTATGGAAATAAATTGAAGAAAATTGGTAAAATAAGGAAATATATTGTGAAAACAGCAAAATATGTAATATATTACTAAATATGTAAAAATATGTTACGAAAAAATTCGATATTGTGTTAGGAGAGCTATGATTCGCCAAGATCACAATTTTAAGAACGGTAAGTAGAAAGACAAAAGAATTGTAATTACATAAAAATCCAGTCTCTAATTATATCCATTACGGGTCGAATTTTAATGAAATCTCTGTTTTTTCACTTTCCCGTGTACATACGTATGTACGGAGTCATAAAAGTAATATATGGAAAGTTTTGTAATGCCGCGCGAAAAAACGGCGGATTTTCGACAGAAAAAAATATTCATTGCCGGGCCCTTGTAATGAAAAAGTGAAATCCAGTTGCTGAATTAAGAAAACAAAATCCTCTAACACGTGGTGTAACCAGGAACGTTCAAGTTAGCATCTAGTTAACTAGTAAATAAATCTGAATCAATAAAATTAGCTAAAAGAATTATGTATGTGCCACGTGCGTCAACTGGTTCTAATGATCTCTGGCATTTTGTCGCCGTTCGATCATTAAAACCCTTATAAAGCCCTTGGTGCATAAATAACTATTGTATATCTCTTCATCTGTGCATCCATACAGTGGTTTTACAATAGCTCTGAGCATTTTTTGTTCATCTTTTTTTCTACATCTCTCCAGTATGCGTACAGCCCGATCGTTTGTTTCGAGTCTCGTCGTCTTTTCAACTGTCTTCTGTCTCCAGGTATGACATCCCGGAGAGCACGCTCTGGTCTGTCAGCTGGCATTTTGCTGACATTTTCATCCTTTTCCCTCCATCTCGACGCTCGCTCTATCTTCTGAATGTTGTATTCAGGTCTCGCATCCTCTTATGTTTTTTGTTCCTCGCAGTTTGGCGGACGGTTTTTCTTAGGATGCTTTATTACTGCAGACGCTTGGATTTGTCAGGTTCCTGTAATGTCGGCTATTGTTTCTTCCTGGAATTACAGATTTGATTTGCGGAGAAACCAGACGTTATTAAAGGTTTGTGAATTCTTATTTCCGGTTTCTTCCTTTGATAATGTATTTTCTGGGGGAAGGAAGATCTCGTATCCGTTTTGCCTCTGCTCATCTCGTCCTCGTCAACCGGCTGAGACAGTTCTGTGACAACAAGTGTTGTCGCTGCGATGTCTTTGACCAGGAGGACGTTGGAGTTGAGTCAGGACTGTGGCAGGATTTTCGAACTAGCTTGTCAGCTAGGTCGAATTCAGTCGCTGGCTGGAGGAGAATTCTAGCGGCCGGCTGCTCTGATCGGTAGTTTTCCGTCGTTTCTCCGATCAACACCAGGCGAATGCCAGAGTATTGCCCTGACAAACGGGTCATGGATCGCGTGTGATATTTCCGCTTCCTTGTCATATCCTCACCACTGACACACTGTCAGAAGAACTTACACAGCCACACAATGTTCCGGAGCATGTAATATCGCATATCTACTTTACCTCGGTTCATCTCGTCCTCATCCAAATTTATTAGCCTAAAACCAGTCTAAAGCTTAGAGATTGTTCCGCCTGAGGCCGTGCTAAACAGCAGGAGGAGATACCTGGAGAAGAAAACCTTGCAAGCCGAAGTCAATGTCAGCGCTTTATCTAACGTTCCAGTGGGGATGGATTTCTGTCTCCTCCCGGGTTTACCAAGCACTGCACTGACGAAACTAATGAGCGAAGTAGTTGAGTACAGCAGCTAAGTAGTTGAGTCGAAACAGGAAATAATCACTCACTCAGTCACTTGTATTCTTTCAGGATCGACTCATTCCTGAGGTGATACCAGATTTGATGTGCCGCAATTACAGCTCTGGTTACACACTTGTGTTTTTTCGTGTTCGGTTTCTTCGGAGATAATTTATGTTGCGGAGCGTGTAATATCGCGTATCCATGTGACCTCGGTTCATCTCGTCCTCATCCAAATTTATTAGCGTCATCCCGCATTCAGCATACGCTGCTGACGCGTCATATTTTCCGCTCCCACGCGGATGGCCGCAGTTTGGGGACTCTGCCCGAGGAAATGATTTAGGCTATGGATCATACTCTTAGCCAGTCAGACCCCCGCCCGCCCCCCCCGCCCCCCCGCCCGCTCGCTCGCTCGCTCGCTCGCTCGCCCGCCCGCCCCCACCGCCCGCCCGCACCCCCGCCCCCCCCGCCCGCTCGCTCGCTCGCTTGCTCGCCCGCCCGCCCGTTCGCCCGCCCGCCCGCCCGCTCGCCCGCCCGCCCGCTCGCCCGCCCGCTCGCCCGCCCGCTCGCCCGCCCGTCCTCCCGCCCGTCCTCCCGCCCGTCCTCCCGCCCGTCCTCCCGCCCGTCCTCCCGCCCGTCCTCCCGCCCGTCCTCCCGCCCGTCCTCCCGCCCGTCCTCCCGCCCGTCCTCCCGCCCGTCCTCCCGCCCGTCCTCCCGCCCGTCCTCCCGCCCGTCCTCCCGCCCGTCCTCCCGCCCGTCCTCCCGCCCTGCTGGCCCGCCCGCCCGTCCTCCCCGCGCCTGCCACCAATCCTGCCCGCCCGCCGGCCCGAAACCCCACCCACCCTCCCACCCGCCCGCCGGAGGTTTTCTGAGGAAGATGGATCTGCGGAGGGGCTGACTCGTGGCCGCGGCCGCCCCAGGAGCTCACTCGGCCATGCATTTATGCATGCACGGGCGTATTCACGCATGCGGAGAGGGGGTGGGGGACAGGATGAAGAGTGGAAAATGGCCCCGGGCGAGACTTTGGAGGTGACGTGTTTGGGGGGCGGGCAGCATGATGGCGGATGAGATGCGCGGATGGAGTGGAGCAAGGTGGATTGAGAGGAGGGGAAATTGGGAGACAGGAGGAGGAGGAGAGGTAGATAGGAGAATATGAAGACGTAGTAGGAAGTATATAGCTGTAGTCCAGTGTTGTCAAGGTCGATGCCACGAGCGGGAGTTCGTGGTACGAGTACCACGACCAAATCACCCCTTCACGCAGTTCGTCACCGCGCCACCAGAGACAACGCCATCCCAAATTGTAAAACGTCGAGGTTACTAATAGTTTCCTTTCACCACGCTAGTTACGCAGGGTAGCTCGTGGCATGCTATACGGAGCCACGACGCGTGCCACTGCCACCAGTATGAGACCTTCACTCCACTGCTGTAATTGGTTTTGCGTATTTGAGGATAGACTGAATTGAGAGACCCGAAAATTTTGTTACCTTAACATCAGTCAATTACCCGTCGTTCATTTTGTTTGGAGTATACAATTGATTATTTGAAATGAAAAAAAAACTGCATTAAAACAGTTTCCCCTTCCTTTATTAACATTTTATTATTACGAAATCAGTGTGAAACATACGTTACTGTATTATTTTCTCTTTCTTTATTGTAAAGAACATTCGCATCATCCTCAAAGAGAACTGTTCTTACATTTAGAATCGTCGAGGGCATACCGTTCATGTATAGAAGTAAGAGATTAGGACCTAAAATCGAACCCTGCGGGGCAATGAATCGGAAACATAAGTAATATCCCATCATTCCAGTACGGTATTCTTATTCTCTGAGATCGTTGTTTAGAATTTACGAACATAACCAATGTAGAGCAATACCACGAATTCCGTACGAAGGTATTGATTTATGATGTTCTGTATAATCAAAATCAAATTCATCTTCAGACAATTCAATGAACAGCTGGTGTGACTCCCATATAAACCGAATGTTGATATAAATTAATTAAAATTGTAATACTATTGACTAATTGTCTTTGTAAAGTAACAGAGAGTAAAGTAAGCGAGTAAGAGAGAGTCTTTGTAAAGTAAGAGAACTATCCCAACAAGACTAGGTAGTGAATGACTTTCATGTGTATTCTTCATATTTGAATTGAAATTCGGATTAAAATCTTAGGATGTGTAATGGACAATAACATTTCCCGTTTACGATTGGGACATTTCTTAAAAATAAAGGAAAACATAAGATCTGGCAAAAAAGGGAAAGGAAATGAGAAGGAGAGTAGAGGGTAAATAAGTGAGGACAGGGATATTTTTATAAGAACAACAAAGAAGTTATGAATAGAAACTTCTTGGGAAGAAAATCTTTCATGAAGGGAGACTTCATGAAGAGAAACTTCATTTCTTTCACCCTCAGGGAGAGAAAAAAATGTGAAAGAAGATAAAGATGGTAGAAGAATAAATGTGAGATAAGAGAAAGAAGGTAGGGAATGTATAATTTCACTGGGTGTTTTTTTTTGCTTATTGCACTTAATATAATATATAAAATATCTTGGTGAATGATTTCTTTATATTATGAAGAGGTCATCCACTGTGGTTGCGATTCTACAAGAGCCATTCACTTCAAGAAGGAAGACTCTTCGAAACACAACGAAATACAACGTGTTTGACAGAGAACAGAAACATAAACACGGTCAATATACAACCAGTTCTATGCTATTGATCAGTCCAGAGGTATTGATTAGCAACCAACCGAGAAGTGAATTTGTGTTGTAGCAACTCCACATAGAGTTTATACTGAAATTTAAAATCTGCAATGATCGGTACCACAATGGTCAGTGGCAAGATTTTTGTACAGGGGAAGCATTAATTTATGAGGTCCTGTTGAGAAATTGACTCACTTTCGTTACTCCAGAAACTATAAGATTAGTAAAATTTGTATTTGTAAATATTTGTTATTGGCCTGGGGAGGGGTAAGACTTGTAATCCCCGCTTGGGTGTGCAACTGGTAATTTTCGGCAATGTACAGTGAAGTGATAAGTTATGTACAAAGTTCACGAACCGCCTCTCTCACACGTGTGTACTATTTTTTAATTCACCGTTTGCGAAAGATGTTTCGGAAAACAAGCACAAGTAACCGTGCTTCACGCACGGCATTTTAAAATAGTTATTTATGATACGAGTGATAAAGTGACGTTTTATTTTGCGAGTAGGAAAAGTCACGAGACAGATAGGCCAAGTAGCGGCTTCCGACGATCAAAATAAAATAACTTTTACCGCAGGTATCATGGAGTTTTTTAGCTAGCATTACAGACATTTGAGCATCGTTTCACTTTTAGCTCTAATGCTAAAAATTTAACTTATGGCACGCTACACATACTGTCCTGGAAGAACTATGACTACTACACGTCCTGGAAGAACAGCTTTTACTAATGTGTCTAAAAAAGTAATTGACATTCTTTATTTTATATGGTACGTATCTACTTCAGAAGGGAAAAATCATTGCCTACAATCTGCATTTCGTTTCTTAAGCAAAAAGAGAACAAAATTAGAGGACGTATGCAATTAGGAAAAAGTGTCGAAAAGACTTTTGAAATGAAATTCTCAGTTTTAGTACACGTATTCTGTTTAGTACTTATACCCATTCGTATCCGGACTTAAAAATCCAGAAAGGAAGTGTTTGTGCCGCAGTTTGAAAAATGATTTTTCTGTAGCTTGACTACTGGTTTATTGCGATTTGTTGGTTAGTTGCTCTTATCAGTATTGTGTGGTATTCTCTGCCAACTGCTGACGGACTCGTGTACACAGCGAATACGGCCTTATCTTTCAGGCAATGATAATATTCACCTTGCTCGATAAGGCGATAGTACCATCCTTGTTTAGTTTGAGGACGGTCTTATCTAGAATAATGACGTTATTTACAAGTGATTAATAGTCTTTAATCGTGTCAAGGTTGGTAGCAATACATTTTCGGTCCTCCCGACGCAGAAAAAAAACGGCCAAAAATGTTTACACGTCACGTTACCCATGATGTAATAAGTGAAATTATCTTAGCAATAGTACTGATTGCTTAGAATGTTCGTCAGATTCTCACAGTAAACAAGTGTTCAATTACGCAAAAAAGAAAAAAATGTAATTCAGGAATTTGGTGAACGAATGTTATAGTGATAGAACGTCGTTTCCTGATGGACTATGCGTCGTAGACTATAGCTTCATGACTGGGAGAGATAGCTTTTTCCCTGTTTTACATTCTTGAGGATCCAATAGATTCGTATATTGCCATGGGAACTTCATCATTTTCAACTAAATAACTGAGGCTTTGCAAACTGTGACAAGTCCTATTTCTATCACATAGTGAAAATCTCACTGTATAGTGGAAGCATTTTTTTGAGAGATTATTAAGTTATAAGAGCAAGATTATTAATAATTCATAATAATTATAATGAAATTAGGACTTAAGGTAGCAGAATTGTGCATATATGCAAGAATTAAGTATAATCCTTTTTTTACGATGTCAATCAAGTTCGCAAAAAAAAAAAAATGACTAGAGGAAGTATGCGTGGTTATTTGGCTCAATTATGTTTAACAGTTCATCTTACGATCTTGGATGCCTGTCACAACGCATTTCACTTTCTCACACAAATCTCAGCGAAGATAAGAAACAAATTCCATTCAAGATTCATCGCCTAATGTGCTTCACTGCTCCCTATGTTCTCAAGGGGTAGAGTAGAGAGACCTGACGCTTCGCCTCAACCGAAACAATGAATAGACGCCTCTTTTCACTGTTGCCAACTTTCTCAAAATTCCCCTCCGGCGCCGTCTGAACTTCAGTACATTCCTCAGAACTTGCGTTATCTTCCTCCATTGAAACCCAACCGCTCTTTCTGCCTCGGTGACCTGATATAAAAGCTGTAGAGCTCTGTGTGAAGCTGCTTTAGTTTCTTGGAAGTTCATTTCAACATTCAAACCAAAATGGGTTTCACGTGAAAGAGGATGTCTTTTAACTTGCTTTCAGGTCCGTGGCCAATTCGTGTAATGTTAATTTGCGGGAAATTTTAATTTTTTATGTGATCTACAGTTGGTAGACCTTAAGAAATTACAGGTGGTAAAATATCACATACTTTCTCGCGTTATCTCTAACTTTCGCAGTTTTCGAAAATTCAGAAAGTTCAACGACAGTGAGATCTGCACCAATTTCTAAGCGTTCGTTACTCTTAACGGAGGGGAAAAAATAAGAAAAAATATGTGTTTGTGAGATTTTTATGTAAATTGCATTTACTTCAAACAAATTACGCAAAAAAAAATCGTTTTTTTTCAAAAAATTGTACATTACCTTTTTTAAGATTTGATTTTTTAAACAAAAAAATCTGTCATGAATATTTTACTTTTGTAAATGTTCATTTCTTGCAATTTTTGAAAGTACATAACTCCCCGAATAAGTGACCAGCATCAATTTTTTTTACCATCCTTTAATACATACAAGGAGAACATTTAAAAAAAAAGCCGCCGTTGGAAAAAAAAAATTGCCTGTATTTCAATAGACAACTGTATAAGTTCCTACGTCTTGCCATGGAAAGCATGGATTGTTCTTTCAAACAATGGTTTTAAAAATATTTTCTTTATGCATGCACAAGGCCACGGACTGAAAATAAATTGCAACGAGGTGTACCATACTGTTATAAAATACCGTTTTACGAAATGTCAATCTTTATACTAGCCCTAAATATTCAATGTGGGTGACATAAACTCAAATTTACAGGTAATTTACTATTAATATATCTATTGCTGGCTTACAAAAATGTAAATATATTCACATGTTTCTCACGTCGATAATATTTATATTAGCGGCGATTTTTTCACATTATTATACTTACGGGTACATGTGCTTTAAATAATCTCAAGTAAAGTTTCTCGAAAACACAACCGTTTTCTATGAAAAGTGAGCTCAAAATTTCGCATTTTCAGAAACGCTCAAACGCCATTTTCTCATATAAGGCTGCAAATTTTCTCTTGAAACTTTTGTAACGGGTAGTGCTAATTACAATCTTTAGTATAACGTAAAATTTATTTTGAGTTTTTTTTGTTTTTTCAAAAATTACATATTGTATTTTTTTGAAAGATCTCTCACATTTTTAATATGCACATTACCAGCAATTTGTGAACATTATTATATTTGTGAGTGTAAGTGCTTCAAATAACTTCAAATAAAGTAGTTTGAAAACTCAAACATTTTCTATGGAAATGAGCTTCAAATTTCGCATTCTTAGTGGCGCTAAAACGCCATTTTCTCTTAAACAGCACATAATTTTTAAAAGAAAATTGCCATTTATGAGTAGGTTTTTGTGTTCTTTAATATTCTAAAATTGTTTCCATTCTACCAATAGGAAACCGAAAAATTAAGAAAATGACAAAAAAATGTTCTTTTGGCGGTGATAGATGACAGCTGGCAAGAAAGAGTTTGCGGCAATTCCAAATAGCTAGCGAAGACGCAAGGAAATATAAAACTAATACGGGAAAGTCTGTGTCATTCGGTAGCACCACTAGTTTTATATACAGTCGATTCCGGTTGTAGTGAACTCAGATGTAGTAAGCCCTCGGCTATATCGCTGAGTCACTGGTCCCGTTTCACCTACATTACAAATAAGCATACGAATATTCGGTGATATTGAACCCGAACCTCGGCTATAGTGAACGTAGGCAACTACGTCCTAGAAATTTAATTCCCTCCTGAGAAAGAGGCATGTTAAGCCACAGTGCCACAAATTCAACATTCAGCAGCTTGGAAAAATTTTCGTCGGCCAAAGGTCGTCATCCAAGAAGTCTCCCTTGAGGTGAGAAAGCGGACCCAGAATGGCGACTGTACTGATGAGTGATGAAGAAACGAAGGTGTTCCTACAACGCAAAAGGCATTGAAGGGCATCAAGACTGTATTACGATACTTGGAGGCAGTGGAGAGTGGGCAACGCAGATCGAGTGTGAAGAGAGCACAAACTCTGGAGACTGATCTGGAGAAATTACTTATGTAATATGTGCGAAGGAAGCAATTGAAAATAATTGGCTTTCAAGGAGAAATAAAGATATTGAAATTTGCAATTCGTGCTATTAATGTATTTTGCTGTATCTCTACATTAATAAAATCATTGTGGAGAAATTCCATTTAATTTTGTCATCATCGGATATAGTGAACCTCGGATATAGTGAACCAAAAATGTTCACTATAATGTGTACAGAAGTCCCCAGAAGTTCACTATAATGTGTGGTTACTCGAATTTTGCGATTACTCTAATACTAAGATTACCGGAATTTTGCGATTAGTCGAATTTTGCGATTAGTCGAATTTTGCGATTAGTCGAATTTTGCGATTAGTCGAATTTTGCGTTTAGTCGAATTTTGCGTTTAGTCGCATTTTGCGATTAGTCGCATTTTGCGATTAGTCGCATTTTGCGATTAGTCGCATTTTGCGATTAGTCGCATTTTGCGATTAGTCGCATTTTGCGATACGATTGTAATTTCTTCTCTTTAAACGGCGTCCCCCATTGAAGAGTGCCCTCCGGGCGTTTGAATCGTGTGCGCTGTCGGCGCGAGGGGGAGGGGCGGTGACGTTTGACGTGTGTGCACCGCCACAATCGATTTTCCGCGCGGGGGCTTGCAGCGTGTCCCGCGCCAGGCTGGCGCCGCCGCCGCCGCCGCCGCCGCCGTCGTCGCCGCCGTCGTCGACGGAGCTGTCCGGGGCGTCGGGGGCAACAGCGCTGCTGTCAGCGACCTCGACGGCACGTCGGCGTCGGCGGCGGGCACCGACGGCTGATGTGGCACGGGGTGCGAGTGGTTTTTGACGCGGCTCGAGGGTTCGTGGTGTGCAACACGCTCGACACGAGACGAGTGCAGTTTCCGTATTTCGAAAGCTCTGGGTGAATTGAAATTGACGTCTCCAATTCGTCTGTAATTAAAATAATTGCGATAATTCGAAATTTATTATAATTCGAATTCTGTAATATCTGGAGTGCATCGAATACTCGAATTATGCAATTATTTGAATGATGGAAAATTCGAATTATGCACTCACTTGCTTTTAGCGATTGCACAAATTTTGCGATTACTTGAATATTGCGATCAATCAAATGATGCGATTATTTCACTTTGCACTTACTCTCATTTTGCGATTTCTCTAATTTTGCATTACTCCAATTCTGCATTACACAAATTTTGCGACTACTCGAAATTTGCGATTACCCGAATTATTCATTACTGGAATTTTGCGATTACTCCAAATTTTCGATTACACGAATTATTTATTCGTGTATTCTAATTTTGCGGTTACTCGAATTACTCGAATTTTACGATTACTCACATTATTCATTTACTCGAATTTTGCGTTAACTTGAATTCTGCGATAACTTGGGACATGTCTTTATTTTGTATATGTATCTTTTTTTTTGCTTTTTTCCACCTTATCAGGGATCAGGGAATTGTTGCATAAGGTAACAAAATCCAATGTATTTGGTTTTCTGATTTTGCCATCAGAAGAACGTGATGCCAATTTCAAAATAAACAGTGTGTATACGCCTTTCCTTATCAACACTGACGTGGTTTCGTTTGCTTTGAAGAGCTTTTCGAAAACATAAAAAAGCTAATAGCCTTTTTATCACGTATGATTACATTGAATTGCATCTTAAACGAGAAACGTTTGTCAGAATGCGACGAACCCCGACTATCAGATTTTTCCCGGTCTGTCGGATTTTAATGTGGAAATTATTATTTAACTCGCAATGCATCGAGCCTTGATCCGAAATATTTAGTAACTAGAACTTTTTATTTCGAATTTTTAAGACTGCACTGTACTTCTGCAACTGTAGATGTGTTGGCTTTAGCTTCCAAAATTTTGAGAAGTATTAAGTCCAGAATTTAAACATTTGCGCCGTTTTTGTTAGCGTACCTTGCTGTATTCGAACAAATCATTATAATTTTAAAAGATAAAGCAATTTTTGAGAAAATTTCTAGAATATCGTGCAGGGCGGACTTGGCATACAGTGCACTCTAAATATCCTTTCCATATTCAAGGGGACACGACATCAGCCTGATAGGGGAATATTCATTTTGGCGAACATCTCGTTTACGTGGAAGACCACCTGTATCATGGAAACAAGAAATTATTAACGTATTGCAAGAAAAAGGTATAAACGAAGATGAATGCTACAATAGAGAACAATGGAAGAAATTAATTAAGTAAATTATTAAAATTTGTATTTTTAATTATATCATTATTGTTATTGTTAATACGGAATTGTTAATTGTGTAATTATTAGGAAACCGGAAAGATGTAAAACATTTCAAAACCCGGAAATATATATAGAACATCTCGTTTACAGTTTAGGCGCTAGACTCGTCTCCAGACGGACGGGGCGAGAAGTCGCCAAGCACCGCGCGACGATATGCACTTGGCCGTCCCCTCGCAGCTCCCTTAACAGGGTTACCAACGAGACAGCCTGCGAGGGCGGGCGGGCGGTGACGCATCGCTGGGGGCGTCCCGAAGCGAGGGCGGGGGGAGGCGGCGGTTACATTACAGTGGTTCGTGACGAACGAAAAGTGGCGACAAATCAGTAGAAGGGTAGAGCCACCATCGGTAGATAATGCCTCGTTAACAGCTCTTTCAAGAATATTTGAAAAATAATACTTGGAGCCTTCCCACTTGGACGTGGAGCTTAGTGTGTCTTTTAGTGGTGAGATGTAGAACTAGGATGATTTTTGGCCTTATTTTTTATTAAAGAATTGACTGGAAACGTCTTATTAATATTGATATTGTATTAATAAGATAATAAATAATAAATATGAGATAATTCATGATAGTGAGGCTGTGCTAATTTGTAGTTTTTGCTTTGAGTCAGGGGTAGAATATCGAATGGCCATTACGAGGTCAAGTATCTGACCCTTGACGAAAACTGGGGTTTGAAAAAAAGAAAGAAAGAAAAAAATTGAAAATTGACCTTTTCAAAACTAGAGAACTATTCAGAAAGAGGTATGGTAATCATTTATTGCATTTCATATAAGGAGAAATTATTAGCAATGTTGCCGAAAAATGTTAATAAATTTATGAAAAAGTTCTTAACTTATTGCGAAATGTGAAAAACCTTTCTTTGAGGTCTCCGGCTTCAAAATTTTAGTTTTTAAGGCCCCACCACGCCTCGTTTAGTAGTTACTTAACGATATAGATTCAAAATGCTGACGAGTGTTTTGCGGGTTGCATTCGACGCGAATATTTAGTTTTGTTCTACAGCGCCATGTAGTGGACGTACGACAGATTTAACAGCACATAAACCTTCTCCGTAAAAAAAAACGTAAAGTGCCAACTTTCATGGAGATCGGTCCAACGGTGTCGGAGTTTAGCTCTTATATACCAACATCCAGTTTTATATATATATATATATATATATATATATATATATATATATATTGAAACGCACCGCGCCTCTAAATAGAAACGCGATACATTTCAACTTAAACAACCAGAGAACATACAAACGGCGCGAGCATAACTAGGCAGCATGGCAACACGGAGGGGAAGGGGGGCGTCACGTGGAGCGTGAGACACGAGGGGAGGACAGCGAGAAGTCGGTTGAGAAGGGGAGACGAGCGGAAGCCACGCTAGCGGACGGAGGTGGTGCGCGAGCGGTGCGAGTTATTTGGGGAAAAGTACCCCTAAGTGCTGAATAACTTAATAGACTTGCATAGTATTACATTTCGGACCGTTAAAGAAGTGTGATGCAGACCGAACAGCATTGGGAAGTCAACAGATAGAGTGTATGATAAACCGAAGAGTGTGAAACCCGCCTGTAGCGTGAGCACATGCATCGCGAACGTAGGTTTTGGGGAAAGATAGAAAGTGTAGTGCACAAGACAGTGACTGAACCAGTGATCATTTGCGAGACCGATCAAGCAGTGTCTGACGGGTTTTCAGTGTATAGGAACTTTCCATAATGAAACTGTATGATGACGCGTGAGGAGAACAAGAACACGTGGGTATAGGTTACCGATATTTCACCGGTGATTCAGAGAGTAATATAGTGTAAAGTGTTTAGCATAATCTGTTACAACCCAAATCTGGAGTTCAGACTATCAGGACAAGCATAAGTCAATTAGATGCACTGGTGTAGAATATACGCGTGGAGCAGCCTGAGGGGCGAACACTTGCCTACTCATCTCCGGCTGGGGGCCGAACGGCTCCGGGACCACGCGACGGGAGCCGAAGCCGCCGCCACCATCGGCGCCGGGCCCCAACGAAGCGACGTGACCCAGGTGGTAACAGGTATGATGCTAGCATTGAAGGTATTAAGTTTTGGTACCAAAACATAGTAATCATTGCATAGGGGATCAGTGTTCGAAAGTGTAATAGTGATATTAGATGAATAAACATCAAACTGTCGTTGTATAATAAACTGTATGTATTTATTGTACCCCGAACATCCCAGGGTCCACATTCGCGAAAAAGATCCCGAGCCCTGCCTGAAACAAACAAATTTATTGTACCGTGCCACTTCACGGGTAAGTCACGATTGACCCCGAGCAGTCGGTACGTCACAATATATATATATATATATATATATATATATATATATATATATATATACAGGTGTCCGGGAAGGAAACGTCAGAACTTCGAAAATAAGTTCTTAAGACAATTCTCAGCATATTTAGTCTAATAAACTACGTGGATTTTCCGAATGGTTGAGCCGCAATAAGCACTCGAAAGTTGGTTTGAAAAATTGATTTCTACGTAAAAATTTGTATTATAGAAGCATAGGAACACTCCAGAAACATGTAAATTGTTTATTATTTACAAAAGAAATGAACATATTTGTTCAGAAAGAAAAAATAAGCAAGTAATAAAAAAGCACCCAATTTATACAATTCGACTGCTTTTATATTTATCGCTTAATTTTTCTGTCTGAGCAAATATATTCATTTCTTTTGTAAGTAATAAACAATTTACATGTTTATGGAGTATTTTTATGCTTATATAATGCAAGGTTTTACCTAGAAATCAATTTTTCAAACCAACATTTGAGTGCTAATACCGGCTCAACTATCCGGAATATCCACGTAGTTTATTAGACAAAATACGCATAGAATTGTCTTAAGAACTTATTTTCGAAGTTTCGACGTCTCCTCCCCGGACACCCTGTAGATATATTCTGGGGACCGCTTTTCAAGCGTTTGGACCCACTGTGCGTCGCGGCGCCGGCGCCGGCCGGCGCCTTGGCCGTGGTGCGGGGCGTGATGGACGTGGCCGTCGCCTGGCGGCGAGGGAAGTGAATTAGCGCTGAGAGCGCGGCGTCGTGTCGACCTCCGTCGGAGATCCCCGGCCGCCGCCCTCCAGCACGCCCCGCCGCCCCGCCCACCGCTTTGAGACCACGCGCTCGCTCCCGATCCTGAGGCTCGCACCCGATCCTAAGGCCCGCGCCCAATCCCAAGGTTTGGACCCGATCCTAAGGCTCGCGCCCAATCCCAAGGTTTGCACCCAATCCTAAGGTTCGCACCCGATCCTAAGGCTCGCACCCGATCCTAAGGCTCGCTCCCGATACTAAGGCTCGCACCTGATCCTAAGGCTCGCTCCCGATCCTAAGGCTCGCACCCGTTCCTAAGGCTCGCACCCGATCCTAAGGCTCGCACCCGATCCTAAGGCACGCGCACAATCCCAAGGTTTGCACCCAATCCTAAGGCTCGCACCCGATCCTAAGGCTCGCACCCGATCCTAAGGCTCGCACCCGATCCTAAGGCTCGCGCCCAATCCCAAGGTTTGCACCCAATCCTAAGGTTCGCACCCGATCCTAAGGCTCGCACCCGATCCTAAGGCTCGCTCCCGATACTAAGGCTCGCACCTGATCCTAAGGCTCGCTCCCGATCCTAAGGCTCGCACCCGATCCTAAGGCTCGCACCCGATCCTAAGGCTCGCACCCGATCCTAAGGCTCGCACCCGATCCTAAGGCTCGCGCCCAATCCCAAGGTTTGCACCCAATCCTAAGGTTCGCACCCGATCCTAAGGCTCGCACCCGATCCTAAGGCTCGCTCCCGATACTAAGGCTCGCACCTGATCCTAAGGCTCGCTCCCGATCCTAAGGCTCGCACCCGATCCTAAGGCTCGCACCCGATCCTAAGGCTCGCACCCGATCCTAAGGCACGCGCACAATCCCAAGGTTTGCACCCAATCCTAAGGCTCGCACCCGATCCTAAGGCTCGCACCCGATCCTAAGGCTCGCACCCGATCCTAAGGCTCGCGCCCAATCCCAAGGTTTGCACCCAATCCTAAGGTTCGCACCCGATCCTAAGGCTCGCACCCGATCCTAAGGCTCGCTCCCGATACTAAGGCTCGCACCTGATCCTAAGGCTCGCTCCCGATCCTAAGGCTCGCACCCGATCCTAAGGCTCGCACCCGATCCTAAGGCACGCGCACAATCCCAAGGTTTGCACCCAATCCTAAGGCTCGCACCCGATCCTAAGGCTCGCACCCGATCCTAAGGCACGCGCACAATCCCAAGGTTTGCACCCAATCCTAAGGCTCGCACCCGATCCTAAGGCTCGCACCCGATCCTAAGGCTCGCGCCCAATCCCAAGGTTTGCACCCGATCCTAAGGCTCGTTCCCGATCCTAAGGCTCGCACCCGATCCTAAGGCTCGCGCCCAATCCCGCCCTGCCTTGCTCCCCCTGCTCTGCCCTGCCCTGCCCCGCTCTGCTCTGCTCACTACTCGCTCACATCCGCTCCTAACACCCACACCCTATCCGATATGGTGCTTCGACAAGCTCCAGCCCATATGGATCCCCCCGCCCCGCCCCTGCTTCCAACGCCCCGCTGTGCTCCCCACTCGCTTACACTCGATCCTCCTTGCTCCTCTACGCCCCTTCTTCACACACACACTTGCAGCACACGTTTTCACCCGATCCGACCCGCAACCCGATTCGATATCATTCCACTCGTTGCGACCAACCGGGAGATGGCTCAAGGCATCAACTGATGCCACTGCAGTGCCTCTGACCGCGAGGCCCTAGGTTCGAGTCCCGGCCGGTGGCAGGATTTCAGATTAGGAAGATAGCTACGTCGAGTTCTATCGATATCTGGAGGAGAATTCCAGCGGCTCTGATCGGTAGTTTTCCGTGGTTTTCTCCGATCAACGCCAAGCGAATGCCGAAGCAGTATTCTAACAAACAGGTCATGGACCGTGCGTAATCTTTCTTTCCTCTTCCTTGTTGATTTCTTGTTTCCTCTATCGAAACTCTTTCGTTCCCTCTTTATTTCTCTGTTGGATAACCTCACGTTCTCCCTCTATTCCTTCTTCAACAATCATATCATATTACCATTAAAAAAACAAGAACAAACAAATGTTTTGAATGTGTGAATAATAGAACGAAGGAGGTTAGAAATGTTATGAAAAGTTCAAGAGAGTTTCAAAAGGGCGAGGAAAATACGAAATAATGTAAAAGGGCATAAGAGTAAAGAGAACATGCAAGAGGGAAGGTAGAAAATGTCTAAAGTTGATAGCAGTAAATCTGTCAATAATAACACCAGGCAGAAATATATTCCAAATATGTTTGGCCTGAGATATTATCTTTGATACTACTGTTACTCATTAACGATTTATGAGCAAATAGATCGATGACAGAGCGAGACGGAACTACAAATTTGTTTTAAAAATTTATTATCCAAAATAGTTTGCATAGAAAAATCTTGTAACTAATCGTGTATTTAAAGGAAGAAATATACTACACTCGATAAAATTAATTAACTATGAGACATGACTCAGGCAATTTTATGAAATGAACATTTCTGTAATTAATGAATGAACTGACATTATCGTAACATTCTGAAGACACATTTGATTGCAATTCATATTAATGTTCACATAGAATTATTTTTTTGTAGGAAATGGCTCGAGTATCCTTTTAGTTCTTTCGCCTTGACGCATCTCTCTAGAATGGAGCATATCAGAGGGGATGACACATCTCCGATATGAGAGACAGGGAGTCTTTTTGTGAAAAGTATTATCGCCGAAACGTCACCAATTTGTTAGAGAGATTACAACGAATTGTGAGCTTTATGTATCTCTGTGTTAACTGATACGAATTGCTCTTCTTTTTGTGATAACTCTTTTTTTACTCTGATAATTTCTGAATACGTTTCACAATTCGGGTTCTTTCATTTCTCTTATCCAATAAGTAACTGCAGAAAGTAAAGAAAGGATTGAGAAGAAAAGGGGTTATATGTATGAAATACAAATCCAATGATGAATGGAAAGTAAGATTTGATTGGAGATGGAGGCAAATGGAAGAGAAATATATGAAGTAGGAAGATAATATGCGAAGTGACAGATACTATAATATTTTCACAGGCTGATCGAGGGGGATCACTGGTGGATTGCATGGGGGACCATGCCCTCCCCAAGGACTAGTTATCGTTTATCTTCATTTATTTGAAAAAAAGTTTAAAATATTTATTTATGTTATGTAATCATTTAAATCTTAATATTGTATAGTATCATATTTACAGTACATAAATTATTTACAATAAAATAACAAATACATTTATTTAACAAAAATATACGACGATCCCCCCCCCCCAATGATCAGCTGCATTCGCCCCTCATGTAGATTAATGACAAATAATAAGCAATTAAAACATTTCTGTTAAGAACAGAAATCTAATACAAAAATTGTGAATTGTAACTGATTATTTGTAAATAACCATTCTATTACATTGGTTCAGTATTGTCTTCTTGCGTGACAGGCTTATTGAGAGTGTGGTGGCAACTCCTGCACGGTTTAAGTATTGTTAGTTTCAAACATTATATATTCTGCATATATCAAACTGAAGGCGAAAACGTTGGAATTTTTTAGTTCAAGAACATTCTTAAGTATGCCGTCAGCTTCACTATAAATAAATACACAAATCAGTTGTTAAAATGAAATACATATATTTCAAAATCCACAAGTAACATCTTCACAGTTCTTTCTCCCATTTCGAGAGTCAACTAACACACTATAATTACAGAAATAGTCTATTCAGACATTTGCCTATCAGTCCAGAGATTAGCACAGTTCACTTAAACATATCTTATGTTCCAACAATTCACTCTTTAAAATATTACCTAGAAACTAAATATTAGTTATTATTTTTCTTCCAACCTGTAGAAAAAAAATACAAACATTTTATTTTCAAGTAAAAAACTACAAATACAGAATGGAAAGGATTTTTCTTAGTTCGTCTGGCAGACAAGCGTTTCTTGGGAATCTACATCCCTGATATGTAATGTATTGTGCATCCCATCCAAACACTTCAATGTGGTCTAAACAGTTCATGATATCTATATGTATTGTTAACATATTAATAGAAAGGCAGTGTAAATTATGAGCGATAACGTTTTCCTAGCAAAATTTATTAAATTATATTCATTTGTACGTTTTAGAAGTGCAGTCCTTGAAATGTTACATGAACTTATGACAATAATAGAAATCGTTTCAGTGGTTAGTTTCCATGAGATCTTGTCCGTCCGTAGGTCTTGGTGTATTGAATACAAAATGTTGCCGACTTCCCGACCTTACACTTCGACGGTAGTACTTTTTGTCAGAAAATACAGTTTTAAGAAACGCAAATGTACCCACCACACTAAATTATCGAATTTTACCCATTATTGTTTTCATTTCATCAGGTTATTGTTGGTATTCTAATATGTGGAAATTAGTTGGTGAAAGTTGGAAATTTTATATTGCTCACTTGCTAAGAACATTGACATTATTGTCATAGAACGGCTGACGTTTGTAAATCGTGGTGTGTGCTCTGTGCGAGTTATTGGTCGGTGTGATGGTGGAGAGTACAGCGAATGTTAACGAAAACAAAGTACCAGAAGTGGGTCTCTTGATGGAGAGAGTTGGAAACAATTGAATAAATACAAACACAGTCACTCTATACTGGCGGATTCGTGGACAATCACTGCATGGAACTTAAGCGTCCTAGATGTATGGCTAATGAACTGGGAGAGAGATGAAAATGAAAGCAAGAGGGTAGTTGATGTTTAAGTAATGGACTAGTGACAGGATAGAGGTGAAACGTATTATTTGACAAAGTAGAAAGTCTGATTTTTTTGCTTTGATGTACGCTTGCTATACAATTCGGTAGCTCAGGATCCTGAAAGGCCTGAAAGAGTATAGTTCAACGAAGTTATAGTTCTTGAAGTAGCGACAGGATAGAGGAGAAAAGTATTATTTGAGAAAGTAGAACGTCTGATTTTTCTGCTTTGATGTAAGCTTGGTGCACAATTTGTCAGATCAAGATCTGAGAGACCTGAAGTCTCCAATCGAATACAAAACCCTGACAGTGCGTCTGTTGACAGAGAGAGCATTTAACCCATGCATAACCACTCGCACAAATGCCATGGCTCTTCCACCATTCAAAAAGGGGAATTCCCGTGATGCAGTCCTACCAAACCTAAACGACCTGGCCGGTATGGCGAGAGAATGATGCGAGAGCCGATGATAATAACAGTGGTGCGTCACGGGATGACCCAGCGCCAGAAAAACTCTCATCGATAACCAAACTGTTGAACTAGCGACAGGGTACATAGGAAAACTATTTTTTGACAAAATGGAAAGTCTCATTTTTCTGCTTTTATGTACGCTTGGTGTTGACAGATCAAAATCTGAGAGACCTGAAAGAATATAGCGAATCTCCAACCGAGTAGAAAGTTTTGGCGGTGTGTCTGTTGACATAGAGAGCATTTAACCCGTTGTAAACATCTACATAATCACTCGCACAAAAGCGCTGACTCTCCCACCGTGCAACCAGAGGAGAGCACGTCTACCACGTCTAAACGGCCTGGGGATCGAATGAAGCGAGAGCCGGTGATAATGGCGTTGAGGCGAGGGTCATCGAAAGAGTTGAACCAGCCGCAGAAAAACTGACAAAAACCGAAATATGGAACTAGCGACAGGATAGATGGCAAAACCATTATTTGAGAAAGTAGAAAGTGTCGTTTTCCTGCTTTGATGTGCGATTGCTGTACAATTCGGTAGCTCAAGATCTGAGGGACTTGAAAGAGTTAAGATACTCTCCAACCGAATAGAAGGTTCTGGCAGTGAGTCTGTTGACAGAGAGAGCGTTTAACCGGTGCGGAAACACCTGCAAAATCACCCGCACAAAAGCGCTGATTCTTCGCCCGTGCATCCATGAAAGGGCCCTATATCCAGTCCCTCTCTCAAGCCTAAACGGCCTGGGGATCGAATGCAGCGAGAGCCGGTGATAATACCGAACCACGGGTTGACGAAAGGGTTGAACCAGCGGCGGCAGAAAACCTCCGGTGGAAACCCGCCGCCAGCCCCACGCAACCGCCACGTGGAGCGACCGCGACTTGGGCCGCGGCGGTCTCAGCTGCAGCGACGCAGCGGGGCGTCGGGGCGGGGGCGGGGGCGGCGGCGCGGCGGGCGGGGGCGGCGGGGCGAGGGGGTGTCAGAAGTCGGCGGGCGGCGTCGGGAGGTCCCGCAGGGGCACGTGCTGCAGTGACTCCCGGTGGCCCGGGGGCAGCGGCGGCAGCACCATGCGCCCGGCGCCGATGGGGCGGCGGGACGTCGGCCGAATCTGGAACCATCACCCACACGCACGGGTGGTACAGTAGCGAACACATTAATCCGAACACACGCTGTCCTTGAGAACACTTTATTTTTATACTGGAAAACACGTTGAAGAAAATGAGGATGAATTAAATGTTGAGGATGACGAAGAAGAATGTGTTGAGGATGACGAAGAAGAAAATGTTGAGGATGAGGAAGAAAGTGTTGAGGATGACGAAGAAAGTGTTGAGGATGACGAAGAAAGAAAATGTTGAGGATGACGAAGAAAGAAAATGTTGAGGATGACGAAGAAAGAAAATGTTGAGGATGACGAAGAAAGAAAATGTTGAGGATGACGAAGAAAGAAAATGTTGAGGATGACGAAGAAAGAAAATGTTGAGGATGACGAAGAAAGAAAATGTTGAGGATGACGAAGAAAGAAAATGTTGAGGATGACGAAGAAAGAAAATGTTGAGGATGACGAAGAAAGAAAATGTTGAGGAGGAGGAAGAAAGAAAATGTTGAGGATGACGAAGAAAGAAAATGTTGAGGATGACGAAGAAAGAAAATGTTGAGGATGACGAAGAAAGAAAATGTTGAGGAGGAGGAAGAAAGAAAATGTTGAGGATGACGAAGAAAGAAAGTGTTGAGGATGACAAGGAAAGAAAGTGTTGAGGATGACAAGGAAAGAAAGTGTTGAGGATGACGAAGAAAGAAAATGTTGAGGATGACAAGGAAAGAAAGTGTTGAGGATGACAAGGAAAGAAAGTGTTGAGGATGACAAGGAAAGAAAGTGTTGAGGATGACAAGGAAAGAAAGTGTTGAGGATGACAAGGAAAGAAAGTGTTGAGGATGACAAGGAAAGAAAGTGTTGAGGATGACAAGGAAAGAAAGTGTTGAGGATGACAAGGAAAGAAAGTGTTGAGGATGACAAGGAAAGAAAGTGTTGAGGATGACAAGGAAAGAAAGTGTTGAGGATGACAAGGAAAGAAAGTGTTGACGATGACAAGGAAAGAAAGTGTTGAGGATGACAAGGAAAGAAAGTGTTGAGGATGACAAGGAAAGAAAGTGTTGAGGATGATAAGGAAAGAAAGTGTTGACGAGAAAGAAAAGATGGACGATGACGAAGAAAAACATTAACCGATGACAATGATGAAGAACTTCAAGGAACGTTTTAAAAGACTTAAAAGAAGCCCGCATGTGAGGCGTGGTCCATGTGGTGGTACCTCGACGGCGTCCATCTCCTCCTGCTGCAGGGCCCAGCGGGCGGCGCGCTGGGCGTCGCCGGCGTCGCCCGGTGGCGGCGCCGCGGGGGGCCGCGTCCGGGGGCTCGAGGATGCCGCTGTCGCGCACGGGCGTCACCTGGCCGTCGCGCCCCACCGTCGCGACGACGCGCGGCACCGGCCGCAGCTCCGCGCTCGACGCCGCCGACGCCGCCCCCGACGACGGCGCGCGCGCCTTGCCACGCAGCGCCGCCGCCTCCTGCGCACGCAACGCGACCAACGTGCGATGTGTGGAATAGTTCGAAATGTGCAACGGTTCAAAATACACTATGATTCTAAATGCACTATGGTTCGAAATGCGCTGTAGTTCGAAATACGCTGTAGTTCGAAATACGCTGTAGTTCGAAATACGCTGTAGTTCGAAATACGCTGTAGTTCGAAATACGCTATAGTTCGAATTACGCTATAGTTAGAAATACGGTATAGTTCGAAATACGCTATAGTTCGAAATACGCTGTAGTTCGAAATACGCTATAGTTCGAAATACGCTATAGTTCGAAATATGCTATAGTTCGAAATACGCTATAGTTCGAAATGCGCAATAGTTCGAAATGCGCCATAGTTCGAAATACGCCATAGTTCGAAATACGCCATAGTTCGAAATACGCCATAGTTCGAAATACGCCATAGTTCGAAATACGCCATAGTTCGAAATACGCCATAGTTCGAAATACGCTATAGTTCGAAATATGCTATAGTTCGAAACACGCTGTAGCCGCTACGCAATTTGGAATTATTGGCATTATGCAGTTATTCACAGTATAAAGATATATGCAGATATTAGAAATATGCAAGTTTTCGAAATATGGTATTCGAGTTACGAAGACCATCGAAATATTCATAATTTTCGAAATATGGAGAATATTCGAAATGTGCAGAATATTCTAAATGTGCAGAATATTCGAAATATGCAGAATATTCGAAATATGCAGAATATTCGAAATATGCAGAATATTCGAAATATGCAGAACATTCTAAATGTGCAGAATATTCGAAATATGCAAAATATTCGAAATGTACAGGATATTAAGTATTCCAAATATACTTATTCGAAATGTACAGCTACGCAAATATTTTCCTATGGGCTTGTGTCGACTACTGGAGACTCAAAGCGGTAGAAGGCAAAGAAGGGTACCTGCGCGGAGGCGCGCTCCTGCAGGGGCCTGCCGCCTCCGTCCGCGTCGTCCAGCGACAGGTCGAAGCGGTCGGGGTGCGGCGCGGGGGCGGGGGCGGGGCGCCGGTGGTGACGGGGGCGGCGGCGTCGAAGCTCGTCTCGAGCGGCGGCGCGCGCTTGGGCTGCAGCGGCGGCGCCTGCGCGGCGGCGGGGTCCTCCTCCGAGTAGGGCGGCGGCGCGCCCGACGACGCGACCGGGTTGCGCCGGGGCAGGAGGGGCACGCCCGCCTCGCCGGCGGCGGCGCGCTGCTCCAGCAGCTCGTAGTAGTAGCTGCGCACCACCACCAGGAAGTACACCGGCAGCGCTGCGCACGCAAGCAGTTAAACGGAGCTTCGCTGCGCGCACGTTTTGTGGAGCACTCCTTTTGCGTGTAGTTCATTTACCGTCGAAATTGATTTTCTATCAGTCGGGAACAAACATTTTTCAAATATTTTTATTTTTTTAAATAGTAATTATTTTGTAAATTCATTTTTTCGCTTTCTATTTTCGTTTTTTTTTAATTCTGGCCCTCAAGAAAATGTGCTCAGGTAAATCTCTTTCCCCACACATCACATCCAGTTTTTTACTGTTTTTTGACAAATAAATAAATAAAAAGCACACGCACGTCAGTTGGTTTGGGTGGGCAGGGATCTCAGCATAAATGTTATAACTTCTAAGTCGTGTAACCCACTACTCCGTTATTTTATGTGTGCTGGTGGTTTACAATGAATGTAATAAACGTCTGCGTCATGTGACACACAATATTATGTGGTTTTACGTGTACAGAGGTCTCAGAATAAACGTAATAAACTTCTAGGTCATATAACACACTATTCAGTTGTTTTATGTGTACAGATGTTTCAGAATAAATGTAATAAACTTCTAGGTCATGGAACACACATTATTCAGTTTTGTGTGTACAGAATAAATGTAATAAACTTCTAGATCATATAACACATTATTCAGTTATTCAGTTTGTTAGTACAGATGTCTCAGAATAAATGTAATAAACTTCTAGACCATGAAACACATTATTCAGTTATTCACTTTGTGAGTACAGATATTTCAGAATAAATGGTATAAACTTCTAGGTCATATAACAAACACATCACGCTCCCAACTTATTAGGGAGTTTTGGCATGACGAAGGCTTAAAGCAAACGATAGTGAAATCGTTATCAGTAGCGAGTGAAGTGTCGAAAGAGGTTTTGCACAAACGTTTGGGTCAAAATGGAAGAACAATGAGACTGTGGCGGCAGAGTGCGCTAAATTCCGGCAACATTACATCCTCATCATTATCATTTGTTCGCCTCGAACTGACCGGGAACCACTGATCTGTATACGTACCACTTCCAGTTCGAATTGGCGCATGAACAGAGGGTCAAAACTGCAGTCAATTGTTGTACGCTATGACGCGCCAAAGCCCCCTATTTTGTGTCTCAGAATAATGTTACAAACTTCTAGAACTTGTAGAGTAACGTTGATGATCACTTTCCGTCAATAAAAATGTGGTGAGAAATTCATCCATACTGTATAAGTGGACGTCGGTGTACTTTGGCTAGCTTACTTTATCCAGCGCCTTGAGGCTAATCCAAACATTAGTCGGATAAAATCCGAAAATCACTTTAGCGCTAACATCAGTAAGGGTAGTACGCCGGTGTACTTATACTGCGATTTTTCTAACTTTGACCCTCAAATCTCATCTCAGCGATGGAATATGTCACGGCATTTCGCATCTCTCTCAATCGTTCCGCTAGATTTCGTAATGATTGCGACCGTATGAAGCAGTGCTAGCGATCATGCAACTTCTACCGGCAAGACCGAGAAAGACGCGAAATGCCGTGTGATATTCCATCGCAAAGATTAAGTGGCTTTAAGTGGCCTTGAGGGACAAAGTAGAGAAATCACAGTGTAATCAATTTTTTCGTTTCTGTCTATATTTCTAATATATACCAATCAGTTGTTCCATCATTTACCAGACAGAAATGTTTTAAATAACAGCTTGATAGATATTAAAAGGAATACAAATTTCACACAAAGTTTCCGAAACTTGTGAAATTTGTATACCTTTTAAAGCTGTTATTTAAAACATTTCTATCTTGTAAATGATGCACCAACTGATTGATATAAATCACAGCATACCCAGCGCACAGTGGCTAATGCCCACATTATCCGGATAATGTCGGAGCAACTCACAGAGGTAGACGAGGCATCGGATGAGGAGGATGAAGGCGTTGGTGGGCTTGTACATGAACTCGAGCGTGAGGCGCCCGGCCCACGTGCCGATGCCGATGGCCAGCATGATGCCCGTGAAGAGCAGCCAGGCGCGGATGTACCCCGGCCGACCCTGCACGCACAAACACACACACAGCCTAGTAAGGTCCGAGCACAACGAAAGGCCCATTTCACAGGTTTAACTCATGGAATATTCCATGATCAGTTTCCATGATTTCCATTGTAATTGTGTTCTCAAAGTTGTATTCTTATCGTAGAACTCAGGAACCACAATGATTTAGTGAATACTAATTAGAAATATATCTGCAAAAGTTTCCTCTTTTAATTGATATGTTATAATCCGTAAAATTATCTATGAGACAAATGTAATAAATATCAAGATCCTTAGAGCTGAAATACAGTTACAACACGGTTAGATGTATACACTAATTACACAATTTCACACTACTTGCACATTACACAATGTATAAACACAACTACACAATGTATAAAAACTAATTACATTGAATAATGTGCAAGTAGTTGTAAATGTATTCAGCTCTAAGGATGAAGAAATAAAACTCCGAAACGTCGTCTAACTGACATAAATTTCATTTATTGGACCAATAGCCATGAACCATGCAATGGATATAATATCGTTCAAAAAAACGACGCTACCAGTAATTAGACTTACGATTCGGGCTCCATGCAGCAGAAGACCAGCGAAAAACAGGCAGATCAACTCCTGCAGCAGCAGGAAACCTGACAACGACGCGTACGCTGGAACACAGGAGGAAACGCTGTATTGGCAGAGAACATGTTTTTGAAGTTCGTAATAATAGTGATTTTAAAAATCATGTTTTCCTTGGTTAGTTTAAATAAAGCAATTTCATTTTCACTTCTTTTTAAAACAATTTTGAAATGATACCATGTCATTTAAAAATTGTCAAATGTCATCACAGCAAAAGTTCTCGATTGGAAATTTTTTTTTTCAAAAATGAAGAAAAGAAAAAGAAAACTATGGAAGTCACGTAATCACAGCCCGTGAAACGAAGACAAATGAATATTCTCCTCCTAATCTTCTCTTCCTTCCCGACTTCTTTTGTTCTTTCTCCTCCCCCTTGTCATTCATTTCTTTCTAATTATTTCTTTTCCACTATTTCCCCACCATATTATCCTTTCCGGTTTGTCCCCTTTCACTTCCTCTTACCTCGTTTCATTTCCCTCTTGTCTTTCATCTCCACCTTGTTTTTACAGCCTCCTTTCATCTTTCTTCTCTTTTACCTGCCTCCTCCTTTCGTGATCCTACCCCTTTTTCATACTTACCGTCTCTTCTTTCATCTTCTCCGTCTTCACTTCTTCTCTCGTTTCCCTTTGATCATCCCGCCCCTTGCCTACTTCTCCCTGTCTCACTCTACTTCATTTGCCTTTCCTCCTGCCCTTCTCCTCTCATCTCCTCATCTACCATCTTTCATTTTCCTTTATCCCTTTCCCCTTGCACTTTCTAGTTTGCTTCCATCCACCACTTCCCTTCCTCTTCTGCCCTCACCCTCTCCCCCTTCCAGACTACACCACCTTTCCCTCCGTCGAAGGATCGCTTATCCGCCCGCTCGTTCTAATCCTCGTGTAAAAGTCACCATTACAAAAGCGCTCCATTTGAAGAATACATCTCAAAAAGAAAGAAAAGGAAAAAAAGAAAAATTAGAGGAGTTACGTAATAACAGCCCTCCTTGCTTGCTTTCTCTCTAGTCCTCCTTTCATTCCCTTCCCCTTGCTTTCTTTCCTCTAGTTTACTCCCATCCACCTCTGCCTTTCTCTTTACCTCTCCCCCTTCCACACTCCTACACCTTCCTCTCACCCCCACTCATATTGTGCTTACTTTCTTTGCCTCTTCCTAGTTTACTCCGATATCCACTTCCCCTTGCCTTCTTTCCTCTAGCTTCCTCCATCCATCTCTGCTTTTCTCTCCCACTTCCACAATCATACACCTTTCTCTCACATCCACTCACATTGTGCCTACTTTCCTTGCTTCCTCCTAGTTTGCTCCAATATCCATTTCCCTTTGCTTTGTTTCCTGTAGAGTGCCCCCAACCACCTATACCTTTCTCTTTCCCTCTCTCCCTTTCACGCTCCTCCACCTTCCCCCACCACCACTCCCACCTTCTTCTCCGCCGGAGTATTGTGCCGACTTTCCTTGCCTCCTCCTAGTTTGCTCCGATATCCACTTCCCCTTGCCTTGTTTCCTCTAGTTTGCTCCCACCCACCTCTACATATCTCTTTCCCTCTCCCCCTTTCACACTCCTCCACCTTCCCCCACTTCCACTCCCACCTTCTTCTCCGCCGAAGGATTGTGCCTACTTTTCTTGCATCCTCCTAGTTTGCTCCGATATCCACTTCCCTTTGCCTTGTCTCCTCTAGTTTGCTCCCACCCACCTCTGCCTTTCTCTTTCTCTCTCCCCCTTTCACACTCCTCCAACTTTCCTCACCTCCACTCCCATCTTCTTCTCCGCCGGAGGATTCCTTGCATCCTCCTAGTTTGCTCCGATATCCACATCCCCTTGCCTTGTTTCTCCTAGTTTCTTCCATCCACCTCTGCCTTTCTCTTCCCCTCTCCCACTTCCATATTCCTACACCTTCCCCCACCTCCACTCCCACCTTCTTCTCCGCCGGAGGATTGTGCCGACTTTCTTTGCATCCTCCTAGTTTGCTCCGATATCCACCTCCCTTTGCCTTGTCTCCTCCAGTTTGCTCCCACCCACCTCTACATATAATACCTTCTTTCTCCGCTAGGTGAAAGGAGCGTAGCGAAATTTGCGTGGTCAGACGGAAGAGCAGGCCTCATGGCCTGCGTCTCGCCACGTAAAATAAGGCATTAACTAAACTAAACTAAACTAAACTAAACTAAACTAAACTAAACTAAACTAAACTAAACTAAACTACATATCTCTTTCTCTCTCCCCCTGCGCCGGAGGATCGCCCATCCGCCAGCGAAGCCGCCGGCTGCGCCCCGGGCGGGCGGGCGGTTCCGCCAGGAGGATATTGGAAATGGAGGCAGCCGAGGGGAAGATCGAGTATCGAACGCCGCTCTCCGGAGGAGGGGACGCGCCCGCGAAAAATAAGATTTCCCTCTTTCACTTTCCGCAAGCGACCAACCGCGACCCGTTTGTTCCACGGTCTCGATTAAACGGCCGGCTCCCGGATTACACTTGCCGCTGAGCGTGGCTTCGGTGTCTGGCGGGATATTCCATGCATTGAAGAAAGGGGAGATCTCTTGTGGACAGATTTGGTGAATGGAATTTTTGATTCAGTGTCCTACGTTGTTTGGGAATAAAGAACTCGGTTGAGTTTGAGATGTCATCGCTTTCTTGAATTCAGTGCCATCTTTGTTCTCAAGTTATGTGATTCAGGCGTGGCAGTAATTTACTATCTTCTGTTTATCTGCCAGTTAAGATAACGTCTTCAAAACATTCTCTAAGTTCATTTGAAATCTTCGTTGCACTCCGAACGTCTAATAACAGTTGCGAAATAAACGAATTTAAAATAAATTGAACACAAGTAAATTAAAAAATTTAAAAATAAAAAAATTAAATACATTCAAAATACAGTCAAAATAAGTTGGTAATGAATTTAAAATAAATTGGTAATGAAATTAAAATAAATTGGCAATGAATTTAAAATAAATTGGTAATGAATTTAAAATAAATTGGTAATGAATGTAAAATAAATTGGTAATGAATGTAAAATAAATTGGTAATGAATTTAAAATAAATTTAAAATAATAAATGGTGTTTAGCTGATACACGAAATTCTTTGCGTCAAAACGTGATCTGCTGAATATCGATGTACGAGAGTTGTGGCGCCAGTGTCTCTTGTGAAACTTTGTTACTAGAAATTTCGCACTGCGGACAGTGGCAAAAGACGCCACTATATGCACTAGAAGTTTGTAGCATTTATTCGGAAATATTCTGAATTAGGTTTGGATACCGGAGACTTAGAGCGGGTTTAGATAGCGGAAGCTGGGAGAGCCCTGACTTCCTCGGATCGAATAGTCTTTGGTTCTAATTTTATGGATCTCGGTTATTTGTATATGAAGATCCACATTTGCGTCCGGGCTAGGGGGCCGTGGTCTATAGGAAAATATACTTCCAAACGTTTCGTCTGTAACTGCGACGGACATCCTCAGTGGCGATGTCTCGGACGAAGAATCCACTTCGATGGTTCCCCGATGATAGATGGAGCCCCCTGGTCCGCGGGGATATTCGTACCAGCGGGACTGTGGAACCATCGGGGAACCATCGAAGTGGATTCTTCGTCCGAGACCACATCGCCACTGAGGATGTCCGTCGCAGTTGCGGACGAAACGTTTGGAAGTATATTTTCCTATAGACCACGGCCCCCTAGCCCGGAAGAAAGCGTTGATTACAACTCCGGTCGTGAAAGCCTGCATTGTTACGTATATGAAGAATTTGTCTATGCATCTTTGATTTACAATACTGGCAAACAGTGGACTCACCGATGCTGGCGGACCCCCACTGTCGATCATCGCCGGGCAGGTTGCCCGTGAGGTCGTCGTCCAGAGCGTAGGAACCTGCGTACGCCAGCCCCATCAGGTACATGCACTCCAGCAGCAGGCTCAGGATGCCGTTGGTCTAGGCGATTTCGGAAACACAGATCGCAATTTGCACAATGAAGTCTTGGAAATTACTATGTGTTTAATAAAATTATTTTTCTACTCCCATTGTATAATACTGTCATTTGATGGCTGCAACCAGTTGCATAATGATACACATAACGATACAGTTTTCATTATGATACAGGTTCTTGACCAATCACAGAGAAGTTTACAAACCAAGTATTGACGATTAACCATTGAGAATCGTTCTAGTACATGTTGCGTTCGTTTGTGTACATTAAAATTACATTTGATTTTATATTATGTTGCTCAGTTTTAATTTCATTTATTATTAGTAATTTTTCCTGGAATATTATTTAAAATAAATTGGATCGTAATTTTACTTTGATCGTATTTGACTAGCGCAGTACTCCCTCGTAGGCGGACTGGTGGCCAGAGCCACCTGCAGCTGCATGCGAGGGTAGGGTTGGGGAGCGTCCGCTAGGTGGCCTTGGGTGAACCCTTTATCTCAACGGCCACGAAACGAAACGCGGGCAAAAAACGGCCACGAAAGATGGGCACTCACCACCTGCAGCACGCCGATGAAGTAGGCGCCCTGCTGCAGGGTGAAGCAGCCGCAGGCCCGGCGCACGAGGCAGCGGCGGCGGCGGCGGGCGGCGGTGGGCGGCGGCACTTCTCCTATGGGCGGCACGGGCCTGTGCACCTCCTCCCCCTCCGCCCGCGGCGACGCAGGCGGGTCGCTCTGGAGAGAGAGAGAGAGAGTGAGAGAGAGAGAGTGAGAGAGAGTGAGAGAGAGTGAGTGAGAGAGAGAGTGAGAGAGAGTGAGTGAGTGAGAGAGTGAGTGAGTGAGTGAGTGAGTGAGTGAGTGAGTGAGTGAGAGAGTGAGAGAGTGAGTGAGTGAGAGAGTGAGAGAGTGAGTGAGTGAGAGAGTGAGTGAGTGAGTGAGAGGGTGAGTGAGTGAGAGGGTGAGTGAGTGAGAGAGTGAGTGAGTGAGAGTGTGAGGGAGAGTGTGAGAGAGAGAGAAAGGCCATTTAATCGCGAGCGATTACTTAGTACGATATCTCGATTGTCCGTGATATCCGCGGCGTCAGCCGGACAACCGAGATCTCATTTCTGGCCGCGGAAGCCTAAGACTTCATTTACTTAGTATGATGAACGGAAGATTATTTGTTATTTATACTTATTTAGCGTATGGCAATTACACAGGGCTCACAGCACATCGATTACAATATCAACACAAGTCAAAATCAAACTATTACCGAAAATGACTATGTCGACAGACCAGCGCAATAAAATAATAATAATAATAATAATAATAATAATAATAATAATGAGAAAAGAAACTTCAAGCGCCCATAAGTCCAGCTTAAATGTCGACCCTTGCAATCTAATAAGTAGCCAATCAATCCACTTGATCGACGATGAAGGAACAGTATACACATCTGATCCATCACACTGATATGCCGTTAGTTCACATTCTTGAGCAATGGGAGTGAGTATTTGAAACTCCGCACCACACTCGCAACAGGGGGGTGTCGCTTTGATATCACGATGAACGGGACAAATTGAAATAGATAAGTAGGGAGTGAGCGCATGGCTTAATTAACCATGTCTGCAATTTACAATCAAGTACTATACCTGGGGCCTTTTTGGACCCCAAACTTTACTGTGAATTGGAAGTGATAAACACGAATGTGGACGGCAATATATTGAGTGTAATAATAATTGTTTTTATGTAGGTACCCTTTTTATAAGTTATTTTCAATAGCATAATAAATATAATTTATTTATTTCAAATATCTCATATAAATAATAACCTCTACCGTACGTTTCCTCCATATTTGAGAAGGTCGCCCAGGAGCGTATATGGAAATACCCGTTTTACAGATCTCTTATACAGTAAGAGAACCAAACGGTATCACATACCGCTACGAAAAATACCAAAAAAAAGAGAAACTGCCGGTCTCACAGACCCTCACGATATCCAAAAATGCCCCTTATATGCTCGCCGCTTCAGCAGAACTAAACAAAAACTCCGCCGAGTGATAGAAGAGGGTCAGGGAGGAAGCTACTATGACCGTCAAGGTTCTAGCACACTCGGCCATTATTGCATAAACCAGTTTCACTTGGTGCCTGTCAGACCGATGTTTCCATAAAGTGTTAACATTTTAAACTAATTGCCTGAACTATTATTGTGTTAAATAAATTATGTTATAACTGCATTTGAAGATTTCGATCTACTCTGACATTATCAAAAGAACCGCCAGATTCGATGTGTGGAGGTCCCACTGTAAAGGGAACAATAGGACGAACTCGCAGGCGGGGACCGCGAGTGCGGTGCGATGCGGCGCGGGGCGGCGCGGGGCGGCGCGGGGCGGCGCGGGGCGGCGCGCGGGGCGGCGCGGGGCGGCGCGCGGGGCGGCGCGCGGGGCGGCGCGGGGCGGCGCGCGGGGCGGCGCGGGGCGGCGCGCGGGGCGGCGCGCGGGGCGGCGCGCGGGGCGGCGCGGGGCGGCGCGCGGGGCGGCGCGGGGCGGCGCGCGGGGCGGCGCGGGGCGGCGCGCGGGGCGGCGCGGGGCGGCGCGCGGGGCGGCGCGGGGCGGCGCGGGGCGGCGCGCGGGGCGGCGCGGGGCGGCGCGGGGCGGCGCGGGGCGGCGCGGGGCGGCGCGGGGCGGCGTGGGGCGGCGCGGGGCGGCGCGGGGCGGCGCGGGGCGGCGCGGGGCGGCGCGGGGCGGCGCGGGGCGGCGCGGGACGGCGCGGGGCGGCGCGGGACGGCGCGGGGCGTCGGCGCGGGGCGGCGCGGGGCGGCGCGGGGCGGCGCGGGGCGGCGCGGGGCGGCGCGGGGCGGCGCGGGGCGGCGCGGGACGGCGCGGGGCGGCGCGGGACGGCGCGGGGCGTCGGCGCGGGGCGGCGCGGGACGGCGCGGGGCGGCGCGGGGCGGCGGCGCGGGGCGGCGCGGGGCGGGGCGGCGCGGGGCGGCGCGGGGCGGCGCGTGGCGGCGCGGGGCGGCGCGGGGCGGCGCGGGGGCCGTGGTGCGACCGCCAGCCGTTTGGGCGCACTGCGGCACAGGGTGGCGCGGCGCAGCGGCGGCTGGCGGCGGCGGCGGCAGAGCGGGCGGGTCGATGCCGCTCTCTCGCGGGGGCAGGGTGGCTCTGGAGGAGACGGTCTTCGCGGGGAGAGGGGGTTCTGGTGGTGGGAAGAGGCTGGGAGATTTTCGGTGGGTGAACAAATGTGGGATTTTAGCTATTACGGTGTCTGTTTTTAAAAAAATAGGAATCGGTTAAGTTATTCTCTATTTGATACTAATTCACATTTTTTCCGGTTCTTCTTCAGATTCCTCCTCCTCTCTCTCTGTCTGTCTCTCTCTCTTTGTCTCTCTCCGCCTCCCTCTCTCTCTATGTCTCTCTGTTTCCTTCTCTCTGTCTCCCTCTCCCTCCTTCTCTTTGGCCCCCTCTCTCTGTTTCCTCTCTGTCTCCCTCCCTCTTTGTCTTTCTCCTTCTGTCTCCCTCTCTCTCTGTATCCCTCCTTTTCTGTCTCCCTCCCTCTCTGCATCCGTCCCTCTTTGTATCCCTCCCTCTCTGTCTCGCACTCTTTCATTCTCCCTCTCCCTCTTATTCCCCTCTCTTTCATTCTCCCTCTCTCTCTTTCATTCTCCCTCTCTCTCTTTCATTCTCCCTCTCTCTCTTTCATTCTCCCTCTCTCTTTTTCATTCTCCCTCTCTCTCTTTCATTCTCCCTCTCTCTCTCTTTCATTCTCCCTCTCTCTCTCTTTCATTCTCCCTCTCTCTCTCTTTCATTCTCCCTCTCTCTCTCTTTCATTCTCCCTCTCTCTCTCTTTCATTCTCCCTCTCTCTCTTTCATTCTCCCTCTCTCTCTTTCATTCTCCCTCTCTCTTTCATTCTCCCTCTCTCTCTTTCATTCTCCCTCTCTCTTTCATTCTCCCTCTCTCTCTTTCATTCTCCCTCTCTCTTTCATTCTCCCTCTCTCTTTCATTCTCCCTCTCTCTTTCATTCTCCCTCTCTCTCTTTCATTCTCCATCTCTCTCTTTCATTCTCCCTCTCTCTCTTTCATTCTCCATCTCTCTCTTTCATTCTCCATCTCTCTCTTTCATTCTCCATCTCTCTCTTTCATTCTCCATCTCTCTCTTTCATTCTCCATCTCTCTCTTTCATTCTCCATCTCTCTCTTTCATTCTCCATCTCTCTCTTTCATTCTCCATCTCTCTCTTTTATTCTCCATCTCTCTCTTTCATTCTCCATCTCTCTCTTTCATTCTCCATCTCTCTCTTTCATTCTCCATCTCTCTCTTTCATTCTCCATCTCTCTCTCTTTCATTCTTCTTGTCTCTCTCTTTCATTCTTCTTGTCTCTCTCTTTCATTCTTCTTGTCTCTCTCTTTCATTCTTCTTGTCTCTCTCTTTCATTCTTCTTGTCTCTCTCTTTCATTCTTCTTGTCTCTCTCTTTCATTCTTCTTGTCTCTCTCTTTCATTCTTCTTGTCTCTCTCTTTCATTCTTCTTGTCTCTCTCTTTCATTCTTCTTGTCTCTCTCTCTTTCATTCTTCTTGTCTCTCTCTCTTTCATTCTTCTTGTCTCTCTCTCTTTCATTCTTCTTGTCTCTCTCTCTTTCATTCTTCTTGTCTCTCTCTCTTTCATTCTTCTTGTCTCTCTCTCTTTCATTCTTCTTGTCTCTCTCTTTCATTCTTCTTGTCTCTCTCTTTCATTCTTCTTGTCTCTCTCTTTCATTCTTCCTCTCTCTCTCTTTCATTCTTCCTCTCTCTCTCTTTCATTCTTCCTCTCTCTCTCTTTCATTCTTCCTCTCTCTCTCTTTCATTCTTCTTGTCTTTCTCTTTCATTCTTCTTGTCTCTCTCTTTCATTCTTCTTGTCTCTCTCTTTCATTCTTCTTGTCTCTCTCTTTCATTCTTCTTGTCTCTCTCTTTCATTCTTCTTGTCTCTCTCTTTCATTCTTCTTGTCTCTCTCTTTCATTCTTCTTGTCTCTCTCTTTCATTCTTCTTGTCTCTCTCTTTCATTCTTCTTGTCTCTCTCTCTTTCATTCTTCTTGTCTCTCTCTCTTTCATTCTTCTTGTCTCTCTCTCTTTCATTCTTCTTGTCTCTCTCTCTTTCATTCTTCTTGTCTCTCTCTCTTTCATTCTTCTTGTCTCTCTCTCTTTCATTCTTCTTGTCTCTCTCTCTTTCATTCTTCTTGTCTCTCTCTTTCATTCTTCTTGTCTCTCTCTTTCATTCTTCTTGTCTCTCTCTTTCATTCTTCCTCTCTCTCTCTTTCATTCTTCCTCTCTCTCTCTTTCATTCTTCCTCTCTCTCTCTTTCATTCTTCCTCTCTCTCTTTCATTCTTCCTCTCTCTCTCTTTCATTCTTCTTGTCTTTCTCTTTCATTCTTCTTGTCTCTCTCTTTCATTCTTCTTGTCTCTCTCTTTCATTCTTCTTGTCTCTCTCTTTCATTCTTCTTGTCTCTCTCTTTCATTCTTCTTGTCTCTCTCTTTCATTCTTCCTCTCTCTCTCTTTCATTCTTCCTCTCTCTCTCTTTCATTCTTCCTCTCTCTCTTTCTCTCTTTCATTCCCCTTCCTTCTAATTTCACTTCTATTTTTCACCAATTATCTCTCCCTCTCTCTGATTCTTTCACTCTACGTCATTCTCTCACTTCCCTTCCTGACTTCTGCTCCCGCACTCTAGATCCCTTGTGGACGTTACACCTTCTTCAGAGACCTTTCTCTCAGACTTGTGTATTCGTAAAAATGTTTAAGTGCAGTAAAGGAGATAAGATGATGGCGGTCATGTAAAGATAAATGATACTTCGTTTTCCGTGGCAGTTTCGAAATCATGTGGTGGATCTTGAGCATTTGCGATGCCTTGCACGTTACAATTTCGAGGTGAAAACATGCATGACTTACGCGTGATTCAAACCAAGAAAACAAGTGAGAGCTGTTGTTGCCCTTCATAACGTTCACAGACACATACACCCACAATTGAACACAAACTCACTCGCCCTCTCTCGCGCTCTCATTTCACCATTCAATGTAGAAAAAACTACAGAATAATATGAAATGTTTTGGTATTTTTTATTGGCAAACATTTTAAACAAAAACTTGAAGGGAAATTTTAATAAAATCAGTTTGTTTCGTTATTGAAAATTGTGTTACATGTTCTTTGTAATTACATTTATTGTCGTAAATAATAATATTCTTTATTTTTCTCGTTTAATACTTCAATGAATTAGAGGGGAAATTGGCTGCGACATGAACTTAATGGTATTATTTATCACTAAAGATACCTCGTGATTACAAGTAAACAAGTGCTTCAAATGCAATAAGGAAAGGTGTGACCGATTATGAAAAGAATGCCCAAGAAACATTAACATTATAGATTTCCTGAATCTCAAGCGCATCGTGCTAATGACTCACGCATTATTTTTTCAGAAACAATGGGCGAAGATATAAAATTGATAAAACTAATCCACAAGTCGTGCAAGACAAATTATTCTTGTAGACGAAAACATCCGAAGCGTAAGAATAGTATTCATTATTTTCTGGGTGCATTTTTTTTCGGAAACAAATATTTATCCACCGTAAGCAAACTTTAAATGCGTTCCATTTAAATGTTGATTCGAATGATGCATATTTTCTCAATCACCACTCTATGCTAAGGTTTTTGGTTTGATTCTCGACTTAGATACATTTAGACTTACACTTTAGACTTTACTTTGTGATTTTAGCATGGAAGTCTTAAACACAAGTAACTTCATCTATATTACCAATAATTATTTTATACTTACCCAAGAAAGACATGAATCAATCCACTGATCATTAGTCGTCAGTATGTTCTGCGAGAAATGGATCTCGGAAAAGTTTTAAATGTGAATAGAAGTAATGATCTTCTATGTGCATTTATAATATTTTATCGTATTTAATTGCAATAACTTTCCGGTAATGCGACCGTTTCGCCACGTAAAATAAGGCATTAACTAACTAACCGTTTCATCTCAGTTATTGTTATTTTCATAATAATAATAATTAATATTGATGATGAAGAACTCCTAGGATTTGCGAAATTTTACAAAAACAATAATAGATATGGATTCAGAAAAATTTGCGTTCACATCACCTCAAGAAATATATTTTGTTTCAACGATGTGTGTTACCCAAATCTCGTAGTGCTTAGATTTTCCTCCTCCGATCATAGATTGGAAATTTGGAACGTGGAAATGTATCAGAAAATATTTGAAATGTTAAATATAACAGATGTAATGTATATTTGAGAAGAGACAAGTTGTACACAAAAGCGAAGACATTTTGAGAGAATAGCAAAGAGATTGTTAGAATTTATTAAACAAGACCTTGGATATGGTTGGCTATCATGAGATAAGAGAACCCATTTCACTACAGCTGAGAAAAGGAATGTAATGAGAAAAGGTCGATCAGAGAGAGACTTCATTTGAAAAACGTACAGATTTTACTACAGACGAGCTGATAGATGGTTGGGTATCATTAGGCAAACGCGAACAGATTTTAGATGATATATGGCAAGATAATTTTTACTCATTGCAGAAAAGAAAAGAAATGGCTCGATATCTTTAGAGAAGAGCAAAGATTTGGAAAGTATTGTGAGGGATTAGCAAAGATTTTCTGAGGAGAAAATCAAAGAAATGTCAGGTGTCATGAAGCAATAACAAATATTTTAGTAGATCATAGTGAATAGATGTTAGATATGAAGAGAATGAAGATGCAATTAGAGTAAAAAAAGTAACAATACAATGGTGACACGGAAGAGACAAGATGGTGAGATGTAACGAGAAGAGTAAAGATACTGTTGGAGAAGAGCACATATCCCATTGTGGGAGAGTGATGATATCATGAGAGAAGAACACATCCCTGGTGAATTCTCATGAGTTGAGCAAAGATACAGCAGGTTTGCTGCAATAGCAGACGAGACTGGAAAACGTAAAGAAATGAAAAGCGATGTGTGCGTGTGTGTGAATGCGTACGTATACGTGTGTGTGCGTGTGTGCGTGCGCGCGCGCGCGCCTGGATGTGTGTACTGGGTGTGTGTGGTGTTTGCATTCTAGTGTTTGTGCGTGAGCGCCTAATGTGTGCGTGAGCGCCTAGTGTGTGCGTGAGCGCCTAGTGTGTGCGTGAGCGCCTAGTGTGTGCGTGAGCGCCTAGTGTGTGCGTGCGCGCGTGTGCGTGCATGTGACTGCGTATGTGTATGAATGCGTATGTGTGAGTGCGTATGTGTATGAATGCGTATGTGTGAGTGCGTATGTGTGTGTGCGTTCTTATGTTTGTGCGTCCGTGCATGAGTGTGTGTGTGTATAGGGAGGTACTTACGTTCCGTCGCCGGTAGTCGTCGACGGCGTCGTGCAGCTCGTTGGCCGTCACCACGGGCTCGTCCGAGCGGAAGCGCCGCGTCCTGGGCGAGTCGCTGGGGCGCACCTCCACCACGTGCTCGGGGACGCCCTGCGACGCGCACAGCGCTCATTGGTCTTGCAGGGACACGTGTTCAATGCGAAATATCCAAGGCGATGAGTCAATGCGAGACGTTCAATGCGATGTGTTCAATGCGATGTGTTCAATGCGATGTGTTCAATGCGATATGTTCAATGCGATATGTTCAATGCGATGTGTTCAATGCGAGACGTTCAATGCGAGACGTTCAATGCGAGACGTTCAATGCGAGACGTTCAATGCGAGACGTTTAATGCGAGACGTTCAATGCGAGACGTTCAATGCGAGACGTTCAATGCGAGACGTTCAATGCGAGACGTTCAATGCGAGACGTTCAATGCGAGACGTTCAATGCGAGACGTTCAATGCGAGACGTTCAATGCGAGACGTTCAATGCGAGACGTTCAATGCGAGACGTTCAATGCGAGACGTTCAATGCGAGACGTTCAATGCGAGACGTTCAATGCGAGACGTTCAATGCGAGACGTTCAATGCGAGACGTTCAATGCGAGACGTGCAATGCGAGACGTTCAATGCGAGACGTTCAATGCGAGACGTGCAATGCGAGACGTGCAATGCGAGACGTTCAATGCGAGACGTTCAATGCGAGACGTTCAATGCGAGACGTGCAATGCGAGACGTGCAATGCGAGACGTGCAATGCGAGACGTGCAATGCGAGACGTGCAATGCGAGACGTTCAATGCGAGACGTTCAATGCGAGACGTTCAATGCGAGACGTTCAATGCGAGACGTTCAATGCGAGACGTGCAATGCGAGACGTGCAATGCGAGACGTTCAATGCGAGACGTTCAATGCGAGACGTTCAATGCGAGACGTTCAATGCGAGACGTTCAATGCGAGACGTTCAATGCGAAATGTAGAATGCGAAAATACAGTGCAAAATGACCAAAACTAAATGTTCTGTTCGAATCAGACATATGTAATACAACACGACCTATGGCACATGCCGACTGTAATATGACATACGCAACATGTCTAATGCGAAATGTTGTATGTGAAACAATCTCAGCGAAATTTCCAATCATAAATACGCAATGCAGAATGACATATGCCAAATATTCGCTGCAAAATGTCCTATGTGAAATATCCTATGCAAAATGTCCCATATGAATTGTTCTCTGCGAAATCTCTACAGTAAAATTGCCAGTGCAAAATGGCCAGTGCGAAATTTCCACGCGTAAAGATTTTCGATGAAAAATATCCAGTTCGGAGTATCCAACGGTTAAATGTCAACGAATTAAAATTTGCAAATTTCCGAACGTGTTCCAACGATGGTTAAGATAGATGCAGGTTGAGAGAAGATAGATGTAGTTTTTTAACGTAAAATCAAGATGTGTATATTGATGGATGAGTTGATAGATGTATCACACATAACTCTGCCAGATTAGAAGATTGCGAACTGAAGCTTGGTAAATACGTCGAGAGTAAAATCTAGATGTGCCGTTCGGAGGTCATTAATATACGTGTGAAATTTTGAGATTACTTTTAATAAAGCCCTTGTGGCATTTTCAATATTTTCTGACAAACGGCTGAACATTATTTTCATTCTGTTTTTTCATCGAATAGAGGAAACTGCACTTAGAAAAACGGTTTAGTAAAGTTTTTCATTAAAACGTCTAAAATTTTGAAAAATACAAAAGTTGAAATATTTTCGTACATGTTCAACACCTCTAATATTAAAGCAATTATTGGTTCCTCAACGCGGTTTATTCCTCAATTTTAGATATCTGAAAATTGTCATGCAAAAAAATATAGTAATAGTAATTAGACTAAAAGGAGGAAAACTTTCGATATGCCGCGCATATCCACCACTTTTCTAGGATACCGGAAATGACTCTCCTGAATGGCTCACATTGACGTTTAATACGAATACAACTAGCGAGTGTTTTGAAACAAACACAAGAAATTTATAACGGGACAAGAGAAGGCCGAAGGCCAAATTCATTGCGTGGGAGAGATAACTCCTCACGGCTTGCGTTACTGCGCCTGATATTTGCTTCAAAAGCAAGGGACTACCGAGAACCAGGTAATCCTCTTACTCGCCTTCTGATATTCACTCACAGCGCCCGAGGTCGAGTAGATTGAGTTAATTTGGCGAGACTAAGCGGGCGATGTATCAGGTGAATGTTTGCCTTCGGCGTGATAAGGCGTATCTTGCGAGGCGATAGCCTTCACGTTCTGTAAGAGTCCTTATCCTGTAGCGTCGTAAATTCCTTCCGTTCACTCCAAAGGGCTTGCTGTTCTAATTTCGCTAAATTTCCTGACTGTGTTGTGTGCAGAGTATTTAGAAAATGTGTGTAATATTTTGAAATTGGGTAGTATTTCTATAATCTTTCTGGCACGCCAGTTTTAAAGGAATGCCTCAAATGTTTCATGTAGTGTTGGTTATCGGAATGAGTTAATACCGTAACAGATACAAATTATAATTATCTATTTGCAAACATTGTCAAAATAAGGACATTTTTGGTACATTTTTGAAGGCCTTGCTGCTGGATTTGCAGTAATAATTATTGTAATCGTTATTTTGAAAGAGGTTGACAATGAATACGCTCTACGAGACAAAATATTAAGACAGTTTAAAATGCGCAGAATTGTCCATGGGTGTATTCATACAGGGAATTTCCTACGTTTAGAATACAAATTAACGCAGATTGTATGCAGATTCTGTATTACTGTAACCTAGATATTGCAAAATAGTAAATTCACCATCAAAATTAAGTTTCTTTTATTTTAATATTACGAATTGTTCAGTCCTTCTGATTCTGTGCGTAGCTTTTCTTTCTTTGAAATCTTTAACTGCACGCAATACATTTTTAAGGCACTTGATATAAGCTAGTGATTTGATGAAATTCCGGATGATCTACTAGTTCCTTGGACATCTTTTAATTATAACATGTTAAAAATAGTTTTTATACGTTTAAAAAATTCAAATATGTGGAAATGAGTATTCTTGTTAAAAGTGGTTGCAAAACTACCCATATTGCCAGAAATAGTATTCGCTTTTTTATCAGAGAGAAACATAAAACAAATGATGTAGGGAAATTTGTATCAATTCCCACCCAAGCTACTTACTACAGTTCCTGGAATATTTTGGAAAACAAGTGTTTGCTTTAGAGTTTTGTTGCATTTAATCACATCCATTATCTCCAATAACATTGCGTAATTGAGCGTTATAAATTGTTTCTGAACCGACACCAAGCAAGGAAATTTTAAAAAAATGAATTTGTTGCTTGAGTCAAAATATAAAGAAATGTAATTGTGTGAAGAAAACATGTGAATATCATTTCCAGAAAGTGAAAATATATTTTCACTGCGGTCAAAATTGAACTAAATTGAATCAGGTCATCAGGCCATCAGGTCATCTCAGGCTACTGTCAGAAATACGGCTTTACAATTTTTGAAAGTAGCAAACGAGCGGAATTTCCATAACAACCGTATGGGGAACAGAGTTGATTAATAAATTCAATTCTGTTCAAGGGTAATATTCCAGAAAACAACAACATAGAAAACCCTTGAGCTAGAATTCAGTTTTGAATGCACATTCTTTGAGATATTTTCGTGAGAGGTATCTTCCAACATTTACATGGCATTGCATCTCACCTCAGAATTGTTTGAGCTACACTTTCTCTCAGAAAAACACTTCACCCGACATGGTCTTCACCTGAACCTTGTCGGAAAACATGCACTCGGTAATGAGCTTGCAAAACACATAATTTCACAAACTTGGCAGTGTCCTGCCCAAGACCCATCCCCACCCACATCTCCTAGATCTCTTCTATCCTCTGGGACCCCTTTGGACCCAATTGCCTTATCCCCTGAACATAATCCGTGTATTACCTCTCCCACTATTCATTCCTCTACATCTGCCACCCCTCCTTCCTCACCTCTTGTCACTGCTGGGACACGATACCTCCTTCGACCACGCACTCGAGGTAAAAATGAAATAAATAAATAAATAAATAAATAGCAACTACAGTCAGATGCAGCAGAAAAACATCCGTGTAGGTACATGCAAAAGATTCGAATAATGCATCATAATGTGCAATCTCTTTCAAATAAAATTGAATTTATCGAGGCAGCTTTACAATGTGATCTAAGACAAAAAATGTCTCTGAACAAAACTTAACTAACTTATGGTGAATCACTGATGATATTACAAAATGAAGTTGCATAACATGAAATATAAAAAGTATATCACATTTTTTTAAATGTAAATTTAAATAGCTAAGCTGAATACAACACTTTGTTTTTTAATGCTCCAACCAACTTTGCTAATCACATTTCAGCAACTGTTCTTTTACGAATGTCATATGATAACGCTCAATGGAATGGGTGTCCTTTTAGAGACTGGTAAGCTTTCAAGAATTATAGATAAAACTTTAGGGCTGACTTCCTTTTTCTGAGAGACTCGCCCAACCAATCTTTTGCTCTTTGAAGTTAACACTGCGAATGCTCTGATTGACACTTCTAGAGTTCTTTTGATATACACCTAAAAGGAACTTGCTTTCTCGCATACTAATTAGAGAATACTGTAATGCTGCGGCAAGTGGAGAATTTTCGACAAAAATAACCCGTTTTGTGGGCCCCTGGTTCATAAAAAGCGGACAGTTCGTGTTCCATTATGTAGTAAATTAAATTCTCTAACACGTTGCCTAGTCAGAAACCGCATGTTGTATGTCCTTGGTACCAAACAATCGATTTACGTCAAATGGGTGCGTGCGTCTGTCCGTCTCTGTCCTTGGCCTGCGCTGTGTGTATGTGGGACGGACTTTCGACCTGTAACCACTCCTTGTGTAGGTGATTGTCCTGTTGAGATGTTATGAACAATTTTACATATTTCGAAAAGTAAGGTTGCTATCGGTTCTTCACCATTGATGTACAATCTGTTCGTTCATTGGATTATTATGTGTACGTGCTAGAAGTATGTTAATAGTGTTGTTGTTTGTATTTTTATCACCGGCACTGATGACGGAATAAAATATTCCGAAACGTTAGCATACTTAATGATTTAACGTTTTAATAGAATACTCTGACCAAATCCCATGATCTCAACCTCCAACAGATTTTCAAATCGTTATATGAGAATCATCATCTTTCCTTCAAATGCACCGCAGGTGAATAGTGTCTTTTAAATACGTATGTGACATCATGATTTAATTTTATTGTGAAAAGGAAAGACTATTGAAAACCGAGTTAAATTTTCTTTAAATTCCAGCAAATACATGTTTTATACTATAATAAAGCCATGTAATTAACGAATGATTCACTTTTAGTGCCTCGTAGATATTCTATAGTTAAATATTCAGTTACGTAGCTCGCACACATTCCTGGGCTGATGACCTTGATAGTCATCACTAGACCTCGGACTTTATGACGCCTATTTAGTCTCTTCAGGAGGTTGTGGAAAATAATTGCAGATGTTTACGAATCATGAAAAAAATAGATATACAGAATGCATCAAGTAATGCTTAAAATGTCCTGAAAGGACTGTAGATGTCTATTTTAATATGTTTTTACCTAAAAATACCTGAAACAAGTAGTGTTGAAGAAATATCATATTTTAATTATTCATTTTTTAAATTTATTATACCGAAACGCAAATACTTTCCGGAATTTCCCAAAACGCAAATGTTCCCTGATCAAAAACGCAATCGTCTACGTACTGAAATCTCTCACCCAACACACCAAACGTAAGGCTCAATATTAAGAAGATGTTTTACGCTCGTCTCTGATCAGTACCTTCTTAAGCAATTGCACCCATTCCGGTGCAACTTCTCTGTAGACATGTTAAGATTGAAAAGTGTGAAAGAATGAATGAAATAAAACAAAAGTGAATAAAATAATATGCTAGTAGTAACTTCCTTAAATCTAAAAAATACTTGACTTTCCTAAATAACAAAAAATGCGTAAGTTAATCCTTTCGAGACGAGTTTTAGATATCAGAAACATAACGTTTCGTGTCAAATGTTTGTGAAACGCCTGGTTTAATCATTTTTTAATCTGGTTTAAGTGCTTAAAACCTGCATGCCTAATAGCGCCTAACTTGGTAATTTTGTTACCTATTTGAGGTGCCTAAATCATCACTTCTTTGTGCCTAAAATTCCGAGGTCTAGTCGTCACTTTGCGCGTACCGTTCTGCGTGCGTGGAACGTACCTTCTGCGGGGGCGGTTGCTCCATGCCGACGCCGTTGGTGGTGGTGGTGGTGGTGGTGGTGGTGGTGAGGGTGGCGGCGGCGGCGGCGGCCGCGATGAGGCGGTGAGCCGTAGTATCGGCGCACGCCAACTGAATCGCGGGCCGTGAATAGGCGTGCGCCGCTATCTCGCGTTGTTATCGCTCCGTATCTCCTCCTCCTCCTCCCCCCCCCTCTTCGCGCCTCCACGTACTGGTGGCGTATCGGCGCCTCGCCCCCCAGCGCACCTCTAGGCCGCACGTTGGCACTTGCTTCTCGCCTTCTTCCTCTCCTTCGAGTCCATGCTTCTTTCTGCTCTCCTTATTCCTCCCATTCTTTCTCCTCTCCTTCGTGCCCATCCTTCTTTCTGCTCTCCTTATTCCTACCATTCTTTCTCCTCTCCTTCGTGCCCATCCTTCTTTCTGCTCTCCTTATTCCTACCATTCTTTCTCCTCTCCTTCGTGCCCATCCTTCTTTCTGCTCTCCTTATTCCTCCCATTCTTTCTCCTCTCCTTCGTGCCCATCCTTCTTTCTGCTCTCCTTATTCCTCCCATTCTTTCTCCTCTCCTTCGTGCCCATCCTTCTTTCTGCTCTCCTTATTCCTCCCATTCTTTCTCCTCTCCTTCGTGCCCATCCTTCTTTCTGCTCTCCTTATTCCTCCCATTCTTTCTCCTCTCCTTATTCCTCCCATTCTTTCTCCTCTCCTTCGTGCCCATCCTTCTTTCCGCTCTCCTTATTCCTCCCATTCTTTCTCCTCTCCTTCGTGCCCATCCTTCTTTCTGCTCTCCTTATTCCTCCCATTCTTTCTCCTCTCCTTCGTGCCCATCCTTCTTTCTGCTCTCCTTATTCCTCCCATTCTTTCTCCTCTCCTTCGTGCCCATCCTTCTTTCTGCTCTCCTTATTCCTCCCATTCTTTCTCCTCTCCTTCGTGCCCATCCTTCTTTCTGCTCTCCTTATTCCTCCCATTCTTTCTCCTCTCCTTCGTGCCCATCCTTCTTTCTGCTCTCCTTATTCCTCCCATTCTTTCTCCTCTCCTTCGTGCCCATCCTTCTTTCTGCTCTCCTTATTCCTCCCATTCTTTCTCCTCTCTTTCGTACCCATCCTTCTCTCTGCTCTCTTCTTCTTTCTCCTCTCCTTCGTTCCCTTCGTACCTATCCTTTTGACTGTTCTCCTTACTCTTCCTTTTTCTCCTCTGCTTCTTTTTCTTCGTTCCTATCCTTCCTTCTGCTTTTCTTACCTCTATATTTTCCTTTTTGCCTATTCTTTTTCTGGCCTTCTTACTCCTCTCCTTTCTCCTTTCCTTTTTTCCTTCGTACCTTTCCTACTTTATGCTCTCCTTACTCCTCTCATTTCGCCTGTCCTTGTGTATTTCTCCTTACTTATCCTTCTTTCTGGCCTTCATACACTCTTTCCTCCTCTCCGTCGTTTCCTTCTCTCTTTTCTCCTTTCCTTTTTCTTCTTACCACCCTTCTTTCTGCTCTCCTTACTCCTCTCCTTCTTTCTCACATTCCTTCGTAACAATTCCTCTTTGTGCTCTCCTTCGAACTTGTGCACTCCTTCATCTACTTATCTTTCTCTTTCATCTCCTTCTCCTTCACGTTCTACTTATTTTTCCTATCATAACTCTTCTTCCTCTCCTAGGCCCTCCTATTCTTCATCTTTTAACTTCTCCTCCTGCTCTTTATCTTTCGCCTTCTGCTCTAAACTCTTCCGATATATCTACCACCCTATCACCACCTCCCCCAATTCTACCCTTTTCTTTCTCCTTTACCGATAATTTATACAACTATTGTTGATTTTATGTATAAGTAGAATGATGTGTCTTCGTGTATGTAGCACATAGGCTTTTGAATCAGAGGGACTCGTCCAAAATTTGGGTCGAAGACTATTGAGCGTTTGAAAATTAATACAGTGTAATTTGCATTACAAAATGTCACCATCGATTTTATTTTGCAAAATTTTGTTTAATACAACCCACGCGGCGGACATGTATGAAGGGATTGCGGTGTGATCGGGGGCTGGTCAGTGCGGCTGGAACGGACAGAGTAGGGTTGGGTAGCGTGAGGGCTAGGCTTTTTTAAAAATAGCATACACTTGAAAAAATATTTACTCCTTGTGATTTTTTTTTCTCTTAGCCGTGCACCTTCTATATGCGTTACAACACTCTATCTCCAGGGCAGTAAGACTTATTCATCATAATTGGCCAAAATGCACTTTCTGAAAATTCCAAATCGGGCCTACTTAGAGGAGCTTCATATAGAATAAAAAAATCTTCTGTTGACAAGCTAGAATTATGGTAATACAAGAAACTAATAATAATTTGAAAGTACAAAATTTTCGTTTATTATATATAAGACATTCAAACTATTTTACAGTACAATATCTTTAAATTAAATAGAGTGATGCAAGTAATACCATACAAATACTGCCAATATTTAAAATTTCAGTATTTGTTTTACTAAGCATTGCAGATTTAAAGAACCGAAAAAAAATTGAATGGAAAAATATTGCATTCTTAATGTTCTTTACTACCGACAAAAATTATTTGTGTGTTGATTCCCAAATAAACAATGTGAAGATGGTGGATATGAGGATAGAGGAAAACTTGGACCATATCGTTTAGAAAGAAAGAACCGAGGTTTGGAGCAGGGCATAAGATTATCATATAGAACTGATTGAAAAGAAGATAACATTGTTGAAATGTAAATTTCTTCGTTCAGAAAAGGAATGTAAAAACATTGGAAATATTTCAATTATGACGTGAACAACACAATTCAGTTTTCTACCTTAATACGTTAAAATATTCTGCTTCTCAAATATTCAGAGTGAGGGTTTGTGGACAAGAACACAATAATCCACATTTTATAGACGTTGAAAAAAAAAAGATCTTAAGTGACAGAGAAATCTGTGGAACTTTGATCTTGTGATATGTTTTTCGGGAGAATATTGCCAAGTGATTCTCAAAATTGCACTCTAAAAAATGTAAGTCATAGAATTGATTATTATTAATTGAAACATTGCGATTACTTCACACTTTTTTTCATTTGATTATCTCATTCTTTTCCATAAACCCTCAGGCAATCTGTAAGTGGTAATTTTCTCTACAATGTTGGCACATTACGTCATCTGCCAAAAATTCATCGTTAGCATTGCTCAATTTTCTAAAGGACCGAGCAGCCCTCAGTTTGTTACACTCTCCAAGAACAGCAAGTAAAGGTTCCATTCCTTTGATCGAACGCAAAATAGTTACTATAAGAGTAAACCAACGTGGGCCAATGTGACTACCTCGTAGAATATTGTTTGTACGATAATTGTGTTTTTTGTATGACAAACGATTATTTTCGTGGGACGCTATCTTTTTGTAGGGTATTTTCTAATTACGAAATGTTGTATCAATATAAATCTTTAATAATTGTATTCAAAGTTTTAGAATATTCGCAGGACATACAGGGGAAAAAAATAAAAAAGATCTTACAAAGTGGGGAAAGACTATAAGGAATGAAAATTGGAAAAAACTTATTGTTTCTTCATTCAAGATCTGTTTTACATAGTTAGTGAAACATGTTTGGGGTAATATTTTAGTTATATTTTCTGCTACGACTATATATTTTAAAACAAAGTCACGAATTTTCAAATTTATTTTTATATACTTCTCCATTAATTAAAAAAAATAGTCCTGACAACTCTTAGTTTTTGTGCAATAACTTTGAATATGTTTACATTTATAACAGGCATTCCAAATTGTTATAAATGACATTAGTTTACCCAATGTTTGAAAAAATAGCGGTAGAAATAAACGTTGAGAAACAGATCACGTCTTACAACATTTGTACATAATTTCACTAATTATTGTCTTACATGTAAACAAAATGAAATAAAATGTAAATGTTGGAAATTAACAGATACTTCTTTAAATAATCCAATGCAGACTACTCTGGATCGCAAGAAAAGTACAATTATTTTGTTTAAAAATTGATGATTTCCATTCCACGATACAGTAATTGAATCGTTTATTTTTGGAACCCATCAAACGCCAAATTCCTCATTTAAAGAAAACTGAGAAAAAGTATCCCAGTTTTTTATATTTCAAAATATTTTTTTTAATGTTAAAGCAGTTGGTAAATGAATATTATTCAATTAATTATACACTAAACGATAGGTCTATACTCATGGAACAATTTTCCGTCGCTGACGCGTTTTCTAGAGTTTGGCGTTTGGCGGGTTTCTGAAATAAGCTATTCAATTCATCCACAACGGGGTGGCAACACTGACGTGGTAGCACCTTCACACCGCCACTGCCTTCACAGCCGAGTGAACATTTTCTTCAGCCAGCCCGTTGAATGGACGAAACCAGAGCAGCCGTAAAGGCCCATTCACAATGCAAACCTAAACATAAGCATGGCGTTAACATAAAAGTTACGTCCATAAGCGAACTCATTCACAATGCCTTCGCATAAGCATAGCACATAAGACGTTAACTTAAAAGCTTGCAGGCTTCAAGCTTCTGTACTTATGCTCATGTAAGAAATAAGAAATGAACCAATCACATGACGTTTAACTCAAAATCGAGTATCTAAATAGGATCGAAGTCGATAGATTGAACGAAAGACTGCAAATTGCTTGGTTGATTTTCGACGGTTTTCTGCGTTTTGTTTTGTAGTGTTCGATCTTTCTGTAGTTTAGTTTTGTTGTAGTATTCATAGTAGTATCATTTAGTTTTAATTTTTATTGAAATTAAAACACCTAACCTAACCTAACCCTAAGGCTGCAAGGCCGAGACGCCGCTGGTAGACTTTTGGCTCGTAAAGAGCTGTTGTGCCACAGTACATACGTACATGTGTATGTATATCACGTCCAGCCAATAGTAACTAGAATGGCCCACAGAAAATAGAAAATCTTTGTGTACGCTTATGTTGGACATTGTGAATGCTTCAGTCTATCAGTTATGTTAAAGTTTACGCATTACGCTTATGTTTACGTCTGCATTGTGAATGGGCCTTAATGTTGACACCAGCACAAGCCCTAGCAGTCTTCTTCATTGCATGTGCTGCCGCGGTGACGGGGGGGGGGGGGGCTACGGCTTGGATCGCGGTCGAGGCGGGGGCGACCCGGGGGGCGGGCCCGGGGTCACGCGGCGACCCCGCCGCTTGGACCCCGGGGTTGGGGGGCGACGAGTCGCCCCCACCCCCGCCCCCGGCCCCGCCCCCGCCGCCGCTGCCACCACCACCACCGCCCCCGCTTCAGGGTCGCCCACCAGGCGACACTCGGGATCAGTGCTCGGTGGCTCTGTGGGCAGAAGGCACGCTGTGAGCAAGAATAGGTTGATTGGTTGGCACCACTGGCGGATCCGTGACGGGTGTCAAGGGGGCCATGCTCCCCCCCAAAACGCCTAGAGCTTTCATTCACTTTTCTTTATTTGGAAAAACTGATTTAAATATTTATTTACATTCGAATTATGTAATTATTTAAACAATAATATTGTATAGTATATCTACAGTACATAAATAATACACAATATAATAACTAATATGTTTATTATTTAATAAAAAATCTACAATGCCTTCCCCAAATGGAATAGAATATCACGCTGACCCCTTGAATTGGCATGGAATCAATTGAAAGGAATTGAATATTTCGCTGACCTCTTCAACTGGCTTGGAATCAATTGAATTGGATAAAATATTGCGACGAACCCTTTAATTGGCATGGAATCAATTGAATGGAATTGAATATTTCGCTAACCCCTTCAGCTGGCTTGGAATCGATTGAATTGAATATTGCGCCGAACCCTTTAATTGGCATGAAATCAATTGAATGGAATTGAATATTTCGCTGACCCCTTCAACTGGCTTGGAATCAATTGAATTGAATATTGCGCCGAACCCTTTAATTGGCATGGAATCAATTGAATGGAATTGAATATTTCGCTGACCCCTTCAACTGGCTTGGAATCAATTGAATTGAATTGAATTGAATATTGCGCCGAACCCTTTAATTGGAATGGAATCAATTGAATGGAATTGAATATTTCGCTGACCCCTTCAACTGGCTTGGAATCAATTGAATTGAATATTGCGCCGAACCCTTTAATTGGCATGGAAGCAACTGAATTGAATTGAATATTGCGCCGAACCCTTTAATTGGCATGGAATTAATTGAATTGAATTGAATATTGCGCCGAACCCTTTAATTGGAATGGAATCAATTGAATGGAATTGAATATTTCGCTTACCCCTTCAACTGGCTTGGAATCAATTGAATTGAATATTGCGCCGAACCCTTTAATTGGCATGGAAGCAACTGAATTGAATTGAATTGAATATTGCGCCGAACCCTTTAATTGGAATGGAATCAATTGAATGGAATTGAATATTTCGCTTACCCCTTCAACTGGCTTGGAATCAATTGAATTGAATATTGCTCCGAACCCTTTAATTGGCATGGAATCAATTGAATGGAATTGAATATTTCGCTGACCCCTTCAACTGGCTTGGAATCAATTGAATTGGATAAAATATTGCGACGAACCCTTTAATTGGCATGGAATCATTTGAATGAAATTGAATATTTCGCTGACCCCTTCAACTGTCTTGGAATCAATTGAATTGAATTGAATATTGCGCCGAACCCTTTAATTGGCATGGAATCAATTGAATGGAATTGAATATTTCGCTAACCCCTTCAGCTGGCTTGGAATCAATTGAATTGAACTGAATATTGCGCCGAACCCTTTAATTGGAATGGAATCAATTGAATGGAATTGAATATTTCGCTAACCCCTTCAAATGGCTTGGAATCAATTGAATTGAATTGAATATTGCGCCGAACCCTTTAATTGGCATGGAATCAATTGAATGGAATTGAATATTTCGCTGACCCCTTCAACTGACATGGAAGCAATTGAATTGAATAGAATATTATGCTGACCCCTTCAACTGGCTTGGAATCAATTGAATTGAATTGAATATTGCGCCGAACCCTTTAATCGGCATGGAAGCCGCCCGGGTGGGCTCACCTGCGTCGAGGACGCACGTCGCGGCGAGCGGGTCCAAGAAGTCTTCGTCCGTCGGCGGCACCTTCTCCGGCAGCTCGCCGGCCTCCCACGCCCTGCGCGGCACCAGCACCTCTTCCTCCACCGCCTCCGCCTCCGCCAGCGGCGCCGCCGGGGGCGGCGGGGGCAGCGGGGGCGGGGGCGGCGCGGGCGGGGCGGCGGGCGACACGCGGTCCTTGGCGCGCAGCCGCTTGCGCAGCCGCCGCACCACCAGGAAGAAGTGCAGCGACAGCCCTGAGCAACGCCACACCTCCACTCGTAACGCGTTGTTCCGTGTTGTAAATATACATGTAGATTAACAATGAACGAGCTGTGAAAACTGTAGCAACAATGAACGAAAGTTGTGAAGCTGTTCGAAATCAAGGCCTGTATAAGAAAATCGTATTTATTTAATCTATCACTAGTCCTCTACATCGTCCTTTTAATTGTTGTCCCTAACATATACAATAATTTTATTCATTTAAAAACAATTCCACTTTTTAGAAGTTTTAATTCATTACTTTTAAAACAGTAAAATATCCTTGTAGCCAATTAGTAGCTGTATTTATTTATTCCTGACCCCAAACAGAAAATAATGAAATGGTGAACTCGGTTAGAGCTATAATTATAACTAAGTATGTGATGAATTTTGCAAAATGTAGTAAAGGATAAAATAATGTATGGCAGCCGATCGAATAAAAACATTTTATTCGCTCACGAAAATTATCTCTTCGGCTCCCATTGTCAGTGCCTGAAAGTTCAAACTTTCACTTGCGAAAGAAAACATATTTTACTCTCTAATACCATAAATTCGTATTAATATTTTGTTTATTTTATATATTGATTTGTCGTCCAAACATTCAAATGAAAATGTGATGTGGTGAAGAAGTATAATGTGCGCATGCTTTCTTGAGCTTCAACCCCCACACTTTTACTATTCATAGTCGAATAGATAATAAAGGTACCAATAAATCCTGGTTGGCAACTGTTGAAACGTACGAATTCTCGATCCCAATACGACAAAACTGATCTACAGAGAAAATTCTGCACGAATACTATCCGATCAAGAGAGGCATCATTGTAGCTATCGTCGCCTGTTTTCTCACTTATGAACAAATTCTCTTTATTCATTACACCAATGTAAACTATCAGTTATTCAGCTGTCCGACAATATAATTAAACGTTTTATTCCTCCGTTACAAGTTTTAATTTACAACTGAGAATTTTAGTTCTCGGTCAATACAATTTACAACTACAATGGATAAATATAATTCCATTTCCTTGTTAACCATCTCATTAGAATAATGAAAGATGTGTCCCGTTGCCACAAACACTTCCACTACCGCAGCTCACTGCTACTCTTACTCCCACATTTATCTCCATCACCGACATACATTATCATGCACTCACATCCACTCATCGCCACAAAAATGTAAGCAATATGTTCAAGTGTAAAATCGACGCAAAATAATTCAAGATTCACGCCATAATCGAACCCACAATCCTTAATTGGAGGTACAGTTAGCTCCTTCCGATTGTCCCATCCAGTCCAGTCAGCATATCCATTACCGAGTTCGAATTGTCCATCAGCGTGTGAGTGACCACGCCACTATGTGTGAATGTGTACTCAGGTGAGCCTTGTGGTTGATTAACCCAGCAAATTACAGACCTACGACCAATCTCGTTGCAGAAATTGCAGGTCTCTCACCAATGCTGTGGGGTCCTTCAAACACTGCGGCCCGTTTAGTACTACGCTATAGGTCACGTTCATTGAGAGATACTTGCAGCAGTCAGTTTATTCTTCTTGTGGATTATTCTTATTGGAAGAAAAATCAAGTTTTTTGTGTAAACGAGTTGAGAGATTTATCCTCCTCCACTTCTATCGTAGCCTGGAGGGAAAAGTTTTTCCACCCAACAATGACTTCTTGTTTCTCTCTCTAGTATTCTTTTCACTCAGAGTTATGTAAACTGTCATTGATTTCGTTGTTTTGGGCAACACAAGTAGGTTTTATCCTAAGGTAAAATAAAATATTTTATTAAGTGCTTTGGATTTTATTGCACTCCTAGTGCGATCGAAATGTGTAATTTTTAAAACCTGTTATCGACCTTAAAACAATGAAATATCTCTTGAGTCCTTACAATGGCTTTATTCGTGCACATTTTCTTGAGTTCCGGAAACCCTACCCCACTTCCTTTATCAAGATCGTTCAATTTGGTATAAAAGATACAAACCGGAACTTTCGGAAAATAAATTCCGTGTGATAAAAACTATTTGCATTGAGAAAGAATTGCAGATTGGATTTGATAGTTCTGCCGTTGAAATAACCAAGCACCCAATACTCTGAAATACCGCAAAATGCGAACTCAAGGAAATGTTCACGGATTATGATAATTCTTCATGTAAGGAACAACAATTCTCTTGTATTATACACAACGAAAATTTACTATTTTGCGTATGAAATAAAAAGTGCATTTATGAGTCATTTACATTATTAATATAATATGGTTATTATAGGTATATAACTTGAAAAAAAACGGAACAATATTCAATGCAAAAGCGCAATTTAGAGATGGTTGTTTTCAGATTCCTCGTCATGCATTCAATCTCGATTTTTTTAAAACAATGCAGCGAAAAGCTTTGGACATTTGCGGTTTATGCGATGTGTATATGGTCGTTATTGATTGCTCTCTTTTTTGTTCGCAGGTGAGTACGGCGAGCGGCAGCAGAGCGCACCAGCGGCGCTTGGGTCACCGGTGAGTGTCCTCCATGCATTCGGCGAGTGCTCTTTACAAAGGCGGTGCTCACTAATCGTCTTCGCATATCTCTCTCTCGCCCTTGCTCTCTCATTCATTCGGTCACTTTCTCTAGCTATATTTTGCTCGTCTCTCGCTCTCTCTCTCCTTTTCTCTCGCGCCTCTCTCTCTCTTTCTGTCTCTCCATCTCTCGTTCTCTTTCCCACGTCTACACTCTCGCCATCCCCCACGCCCAATTTCACCTCCCCTTCCCTCTCAATGACCCCATCTCTCGCGCCCTCTCGCGCCCTCTCGCGCCCTCTCGCGCCCTCTCGCGCCCTCTCGCGCCCTCTCGCGCCCTCTCGCGCCCTCTCGCGCCCTCTCGCGCCCTCTCGCCCCCTCTCGCCCCCTCTCGCCCCCTCTCGCCCCCTCTCGCCCCCTCTCGCCCCCTCTCGCCCCCTCTCGCCCCCTCTCGCCCCCTGTCATCTCTCCCTCGCTCTCGCCCCTTATCTCTCTCGCCCCCTCCTCTCTCTCACCCCCTCCTCTCTCTCGTGCCCCCTCTCTCTCGTGCCCCCACTCTCTCGCCCCCACTCTCTCGCCCCCTCTCTCTCGCCCCCCTCTCTCTCGCCCCCTCTCTCTCGCCCCCTCTCTCTCGCCCCCTCTCTCTCGTGCCCCCACTCTCTCGCCCCCTCTCTCTCGCCCCCTCTCTCTCGACCCCTCTCTCTCTCGCCCCTCAATCTCTCTCTTGCCCGAAATCCCGAACACTCAATCTTTTCATTCTCTTTCCACACTCGCTTCTCGCCTTTTCCCAAGCCCCTGGGGCCGGGGGCGCGGGCGGGTACTCGCCTGTCTGCAGGAGGCCGAGCAGCAGGAGCGCGGCGGCGGCGTAGGCGGCGAGGCGTCGGTGGTCGCGCGCCAGGGCGTCGTCGAGGGCGGCGGGCGGCGCGTGCGCCAGGGCGACGGCGGCGGCGGCCAGCGGCGCCACCAGCCCCGGCAGCGCCGTCAGCGCCAGCCCCGCCGCCGTCGCCCACAGCCACGCCGTCAGCGGGCCCGCGCGCCCCTATGCACACACACAAGCACTTTCATACGCACGCGCACTCGGGAGCAGATTGGAATAGGAAGAGAGGAAACCTCGGAAGGCAAAGTGGAGCTGGTTGGCAGACAAAGTGGAACTGGTTGGCAGACAAAGTGGAACTGGTTGGAAGACAAAGTGGAACTGGTTGGCAGACAAAGTGGAACTGGTTGGCAGACAAAGTGGAACTGGTTGGAAGACAAAGTGGAACTGGTTGGAAGACAAAGTGGAACTGGTTGGAAGACAAAGTGGAACTGGTTGGAAGGCAAATTGGAACTGGTTGGCAGACAAAGTGGAACTGGTTGGAAGACAAAGTGGAACTGGTTGGAAGACAAAGTGGAACTGGTTGGAAGGCAAATTGGAACTGGTTGGCAGACAAAGTGGAACTGGTTGGGAGACAAAGTGGAACTGGTTGGAAGACAAAGTGCAATTGGTTTTAAGACAAAGAGATGCTGTTTGAAAGACAGAGTAATTGCAAGACTAAGAGAAAGTGATTGGAAGGCAAAGAGAAACTGGTTGGAAGACAAAGACATGCTGGTTGGAAGACAGAGATGCTGGTTCGAAGACGACGAGAAACTGATTGGAAGACGAGGAGAAATTGATTGGAATACGAGAAAAGACTGTACAAACAAAAAGAGAAAAATAAGGAAGAGAGAGAGAGAGAATGAGAAATATGTGGTGATAGAGAAATGAAAGGGTGAAATGAAAAATAAAAGAGAGAAATGAAGAGAGAGGGAGGAAGAAATGAAGAGGGGGAGGGAGAAATGAAGAGGGGGTAGGGAGAAGTGAAGAGAGAGAGGGAGGTAGAAGTGAAGAGTTAGAGGGGGAGGGAGAAATAAAGACACCGAAGTGAAGGAGAGAGAGAAGTCAGAGGATGAAGAAGCATCGCCTGGATGCGGAGTCAAAGCGAGCGCGAGCGCGTGCTGCCGCGTGCTGGGGCTCACCGAGGTGACTCCCACGAGCAGCGCTGCGTCGAAGACGAGGTCGCAGGCGTTGTGCAGCGCCTTGATGACGCACAGCGCCTGCAGGGCTGCGCACAGCGCGCCGCGCGGGCACCCCGTCACTAGCAACCCACCCCACACTCCGTGCCACACCTCCGCCGTAACCTCGCGCCAAGGGGCTAGGGCACGCCTTTAGACGGGGGCTCTTTAAACGTCGGTTCATGCTCCTTAAACGGCGATTTCTTAACCTTCCAGCGGGCGCGCTGTCGAAAATGTTACGACAATAGCAAATTGTTTTGTTTTGCCGTCAACTCATTGTTGTCAAAGACTTCTGCGTTCTTGGTATTCCTTGCAGGTATCTTTCGTGATGCATTCCTGCAGCCACTGTTTAGTTTGCACGCTGTATTAGGTTTTTGTAACGCTCTATTCGGGATAAGTGCATAGTGACGTAAACTTAACGCTGCGCGCCGGCTGTTGTGCTGAAATATTGTATAATAATTTAGTTTAATCGAAATTTTCTCTAAAATATCCAGAGAAAGAATTCATGTGAACGAAAATTAGAATATTCTTCAAGAGTTGTCTGATTGGAGGAAGATCACGAATTGGATAGTGACAGTGACAGTAAACGAATGGTGAAAATATACACGAGCATCAGAACGATACTGGATCGGAACAAGATCTTTTTGATACTAAATACAAACGTTTATCAACCGATATGTTTTTTGGTAGTAAATTTCATTCTTAGATATTATAATGCGAAATAAAATTCCATTGTTCTACATTTTCTTTTATTTTTTCAAGAGTCGTTGAATGTCATAAAATTTACGACACGCGCCTACTGGTGTGAATATTTTACGCGCGCCCGCTGGAAGGTTAAACGTCGGTTATGTTGGCAGGGCCTCGGTTTATGCTCCTTGAACTGCGATTTTCTAAACTTTGTCCCTGACAGGCATCAGCTGTTGACGCTTTCATGCAATCGGGAGCGTGAACGTCACCGAAGTGACGTCACACTAGTGACATATAAGCTCCCGATTGGATGGCAGCGAAACAGCTGATTCCTGTCAGGGGTAAAGTATAAAAAAAAATCGCAGTATATACTTGTGTTTTTATTTCTTGGCGCGTGGGGGCCTGTCTTCAGGATGGAATATCTCACGGTATTTTGCGTCTTTCTCGGCTCTGCCGCTAGATCTCACATGATCGCCAGCACTGCTCGATACGGCGGTGATCATGCGAGATCTAGCGGAAAGAGCGAGAAAGACGCGAAATGGCGTGAGATATTCCATTCTGAAGACAGGCCCCTACAAGCGCCAAGAAATAAAAACCCAAGTATAGTTAATGATCCACCTATTCCTTGTAATTTATTTCTCTTTATTTTATTTTTATTTTACTTTATTTTTTATTATGTATTTTATTTTATTCTAATCTACATTATATTTCATCAGTATAACTCTGACCTGGAAGGCCGAGGTGGCTAAAGCGCGTGCTACCTTATCACCTCGGTCCATATGGTCGCGGGTTTGAGTCCCGCCGTGTTCAGTGGTGTTTGTCCCTTGTCTTTCATGTGGTTCCGTGGTCTTTCATGTGGTATTTCAAAGCGTAGTGAATCTGCTAACCACAGATTGAGGAGCCCGCAAGTGTGTCAGTGTCTAGTGCCATGTTGTCAAGGTCGATGCCACGAGCGGGAGTCTGTAGCACGAGTGCCACGACGAAATCGCCTCTCCACGTAGTTCATAACCCCGCCGCGGGAGACAACGCCATCCCTATTGTAAAACGGCTGGGTTACTAATAGTTTCTCTCCCGACGCTAGTGGCGCAGAGAAGCTCGTGGCATGGCACGGTGCCGCGAGGCGTGCCACTGCCACCAGTAGCAGATCGTGACACCACTGGTCTTTGTGTGTGTGTGTGTGTGAAGTATCCGTACGCCCGACGTAGTGGGTAACCGGCGCGAATAGTGAAAATCGACCTCTCTTGACGCTGGAAAAAGCCCCAGGAAGAAAAAAAAATTACATCAATATAATGCAGATCGGATCATAATTTCGATAGTGATTCGAAACATTTTTTACCCTGCATGTTTACGTGGAAACTGATACCATTACTGATGATCTAAATACTATAATAAATAAACGATATAATAATTGAGGATTTAATGACCATCATGTTGCAAACATATTCACTCATTTCCATTTTCATTTTCACTTCATAATGAGTATTTTATTGCCTTTTATTTTCCGAGAAACCACTGTATTAGTGAAAATGATTTGGACCGTCCGCTATTAAAAAAAAGTGTAATATCCGTGCATCAAGAATTCAACGGTACCCTTTTTTAGCACTTTTTTTGCACGAAATTTCTAAAGAGGATTTTGTTCGTTTTGCGAATGCCGGTGAGGGAAAAATCCAGCGTTGTAAATCATTTCCTTTTTTGGAAAGTTGCCTCTGGACCGCTGCCAAGGAGTTGGCATCCCTTGCGAATCTAATAGGAGGCTGCTATATGAGTGAGTAGCGCTGTCGGCTTACATTAGACAGATTTAATTAAAATTGCATACAGTTCGCTTTATGGCTTTCTGTGACGCCACCGACTGCTTTCAGTTTGATATTATGAAATATCTCCGTCTCTTTCTCTTCGTTCCTCTCTGTAATTGCGTTGAGAGTTACATAGTTAAGACGCGGGTGTTAACATGAAATGGAAGTTTAATCAATTTATCGTTGTGGGGGGGGGGCGAGCGGGTTAATTATATCGCTTAAAGATACCCGGGAATTTAAGGTTTTTGGTCGTTTTGTGCTTTCTTGATGGAGGCAACTCTTTCGAGTGATGCGCTTTGCTGACTGTGTTTACGACGAGTCGAAATGGAGAGTTACAGATAATGTAGTGTGCTAATACGTATAAATATGTTTTTGAATACAAATGTACTACAACAAAAATAGTATTTTAATTATGTGCAATTATCTCGAAAGACCGGTAATTGTGATGGTGTATTATATTTCGTAAGTGTTCATTACAAAACAGAGCGAATCATGAAGTCGGTGTTTGCTGAATCACTTGGTATCGAGCAAACATATGCACTCGATAAGGCTCTGCCAGAAACAAGATGTGTAACGTGATTGGAGGACCTCAGTACAGGTCTACAAATGCAAGTTGAACGCCCGAGTTTCTTCAACCTGCGTTTTACTGATAAAACATTAAACCAATATTGATCTGAAAATAATTTTTTAAAAATTTACTTTAAGAAAGTAACATAGGAAATTGTTAGGTGAGAAAATAAATAATTTAACTCCAAAATTTGTGTGCAGGAATTGTATTGTAGATCAAGTTCTCATTGTCAAAAATACTCAGTAAAATTATTGGAGAGTTGGTTGTAAGATGGTGGACAAGCGAGATTGAAGTACCAACTGAAGAAAAAAAAAACCCACTTCCTAAAATCTTCCTAATATCGTAGTACAAAAAAGATCGTTCATGACCAGACCGATCGGGGAGAATAGATCTTTAAAGTGAAATACAGTAAACACTCGTTAATACGAATTCCATGGGACCGAAATAATCGGAGTTCGTGTTATAAAAGTTCGTGTTATAAAAGTTCGTGTTATAAAAGTTCGTGTTATAAAAGTTCGTGTTATAAAAGTTCGTGTTATAAAAGTTCGTGTTATAAAAGTTCGCGTTATAAAAGTTCGCGTTATAAAAGTTTGCGTTATAAAAGTTTGCGTTATAAAAGTTTGCGTTATAAAAGTTCGCGTTATAAAAGTTCGCGTTATAAAAGTTCGCGTTATAAAAGTTCGCGTTATAAAAGTTCGCGTTATAAAAGTTCGCGTTATAAAAGTTCGCGTTATAAAAGTTCGCGTTATAAAAGTTCGCGTTATAAAAGTTCGCGTTATAAAAGTTCGCGTTATAAAAGTTCGCGTTATAAAAGTTCGCGTTATAAAAGTTCGCGTTATAAAAGTTCGCGTTATAAAAGTTCGCGTTATAAAAGTTCGCGTTATAAAAGTTCGCGTTATAAAAGTTCGCGTTATAAAAGTTCGCGTTATAAAAGTTCGCGTTATAAAAGTTCGCGTTATAAAAGTTCGCGTTATAAAAGTTCGCGTTATAAAAGTTCGCGTTATAAAAGTTCGCGTTATAAAAGTTCGCGTTATAAAAGTTCGCGTTATAAAAGTTCGCGTTATAAAAGTTCGCGTTATAAAAGTTCGCGTTATAAAAGTTCGCGTTATAAAAGTTCGCGTTATAAAAGTTCGCGTTATAAAAGTTCGCGTTATAAAAGTTCGCGTTATAAAAGTTCGCGTTATAAAAGTTCGCGTTATAAAAGTTCGCGTTATAAAAGTTCGCGTTATAAAAGTTCGCGTTATAAAAGTTCGCGTTATAAAAGTTCGCGTTATAAAAGTTCGCGTTATAAAAGTTCGCGTTATAAAAGTTCGCGTTATAAAGTTCGTGTTAGAAAAGTAGGTGTTATCTGAGTATTATAAATGTCTGTATTACTATTGTCTTGACCTAGATTCTGTTCGTGTTAAGCAAGTTCGTATTAACGAGGGTTTACTGTATATCTACATTTTAAAGGACATTTTGCATTACCCAAGCTCTTGCCAGTTGTGGGCCATCCCACCCCAACATACCTCATAATCGCACCTCCAGATTTTCAGAGGAGTTCAGGAATAGTTGTGTGCTAATGAGAAGTTGGATGCAGAATTAAAATGAACGTGGGAGATCACTGAATGGCGGGCGCGCTTCAAATGAAGATCGTCTGACGTCACGGTGAGCGCATGCATCAATGGAGTGACGTCAGCTCCCCACCCCTGCGATCTTAATACCCTTGTTCCCGTTCGCGGGGGGGGGGGTTAATTTATGGACAGTTCCTGAGCGCAAGCGACGCCCGTTTAGCCCGTCAATAGCTGCTTCTGTGACGCGCAGTCAGGGGCACGTATTCAGTAATTAGTCCTCATTGTGATGTAATACTGAATTTGGAAATGCTTACATAGTGCTTGTAAAACAGTTCGTATGGATTATGGAGTGCAGAAATTTCCTTTCATGGAAGAAAATACTTTCTGATTGATCGAAGTTGTCGGGTAACAAACACACCAACAACTGCGCATTTGATACACGTGCTTGTCTTTTGTGACTTAGACAGAGGCACGTACTCAAGTCATTTGTCGCCCTCATTGCGATGTATTACTGAATTTGGAAATGCTTACGTGGTGTTTGTTGAGCGCAGGAGTAATCCAACAGGTCACATGGATTATGAAGTGCAGCATTTTACTTCTCATGGAATGAAAGACTTTCTGGTTGATCGAAGTTATCGAGTAAGAAAAAGAACAGTTGCGCATTTGATACACGTGCTAGTCTTTTGTGACTTAGATAAAGGCACGTACTTAATTTGTCGTCCTCATTGCGATAAAATACTGAATTTGGATATGCTTACATAGTGCTTGTGAAATGCGGGAATAATGCAACAGTTTGCATGGATTATGGAGTGCTGCATTTTACTTCTCGTGGAATGAAAAACTTTCTGGTTGATAGAAGTTATCAAGCAATAAAACGAACAATTTCGCATTTGATACACTTGCTTGTCTTATGTGACTTAGACAGAACACGTACTCGGTCATTTGTCGTCCTCATTGCGATGTAATACAGAATTTGGAAATGCTTACGTAGTGTTTGTAGAATGCGGGAGTGATCCAACGGTTCACATGGATTATCGAGTGCACCACTTTATTTCTCATGATATGAAAGGCTTTCTGGTTGATCGGAGCTATCAAATAAAAATATTAATTGCGCATTTGATAAACATGGTGTAGATCAGAGAGTAGACCAAGAAGACATTCACCTGCCTGTGTATCTGAATAGTGCTGATCTGATCATTTATCGTTCTCGTTGTGATTTAATCAATACTGGATGTAGAAATACTTGTCAAATGTCTGTGTAATACAGAACTAACCTAGCAATATTCGAAAATAATCAATAAGGAAATAAATAATTGCTTATTTGGTAACGTGGTATTTATGTAGATTCAGAATGACCTTCGCCTACTCCATAAGGTGTATATTAAAATTTCTATGAATGGTATCTTTTCTCCAAAACTGTTTATTCTGAATATGTTTTTGAACAATATCATAATTACAAGTTTTAAGGTGTGCGTAAGGTGTAAGTTGATATGTAATGTATTATCCTAAAATCAGGCTGTTAAATGGTAAATAGCTTTGTCTAAAACATAATTAATACAACATACTTTTTCAGGGTCAAATATAATCATAAATTTATAATTGCGTAAAATAATTTCTTCCAACAATCGTCAACAAGCACCTAATAAATATAAAATCATCGCTTTTCTGGAGAATTTCTGCGATGGACTCGCTATGGCGTGGACGTGTTGGTACCATCTGTGACGTAATGGGGGCGCTGTCCCATCTGCGTTGTGACGTCAGCATCTGTCAAGTCGAAACTAATCTCGTTCCCCTCCCCCTTGGGTGGCTCGATGACGTTAATGTATGGCTCCTCCCGGCGACAAGGCGGTGTTCTGGACACAATGCGCGCGCCCGTTGGCAACGAGCACAGCCCCCTGTGACAGCTGCATTGTCGTGACAATGGACAGTAGACGCCACAAACACCGCAAACGGACGATGGCGTTTTGTCAAAATATTTGTGAGGCGAGAAGACTGGCTGGCAAGTCAACGCAGAACCAAACCAACTGTAGGTAGAATCTAAAACGTTTACAATTCTTTCCGATGACGATTTACGAACCAATGAGAATAGTGTGTTCAACGAGGACATAATAATAGACATTATACGCGGGTGGAAGACTATACTTTCTCTACGACCTAGAAATATTCCGTAATTTCTACGAGTGAATAATAGCCATTATGCGCGAGTAAGAAGAATATGCTTTCTCTACGACCTTGAAATATTCCGTAATTTCTATGAGTGAATAATAGCCATTATGCGCGAGTAGAAGACTATGCTTTCTCTACGACCTTGAAATATTCCGTAATTTCTATGAGTGAATAATAGCCATTATGCGCGAGTGGAAGACTGTACTTTCTTTACGACTTCGAAATATTCAGAATAGATTTTTACAGATTTTGTTGCATTTGTAACTGAAGTATTAGGATAACTTACAGTATTGTAATATAAGTTACATAATACGTCTGAATTTATTTTTTGACAAAATTAATGGTGAAATTACTGCAGTTAGAAATGCTTATCATTGATTGTGTTGACTCATCGTCAAAATTGACATCACTACTAGTATTCGATGATGTTGGGTAAGGTATTTTGTAACTTTTTGTTCTGTTTTACAAATTGAAGTAATTTGTTTGCATAGTTCATTTTGTTTGCTGTAGAATCATCGATAGAGCGTTCAGCTGCCGACTTACTCTTCCAGCCCCCATGACGTTCGAGAGTCGTAATACCTCAATCTGCATCAACTAATAAGGTAGCAGATCTATGGAAACTATGACCGGTGTAAATATTTACAATCGTTTTCTGTTGAATGATCAATGCGAAATCTAATGAGAAATACAAGTACAACAATGCCTAGGTTACGTACATGAAACTGCGAAATCATTCACTTGTCTACCGAGGTTCAAAAGAAGCGCAAAATTTCCAAAGAGAATGCAATTCTGTGAATTCCCAAAATTCTAGGAACGTGATTGGTCGACAGATCGTGGATTCCGAACCAAGGTGTGTAATCGATGTCATTCGTTGAATAAATATACAGTACGAATACGTGTATTATTAAATGGTAGTAGAGAAAGGATTTTTCTAAGGTCATTTGGTGGAATGAAATATGTTTTATTATACTTTGGTTTTTGTTTCTTGGCGCACGGGGGGTGTCAATAAAATGGATTATCTCGCGGTATTTCGCGACGTTCTCGGTTATGCCGCTAGGAGTCGCATGATCGCGACTGTATCGAGCAGTGCTGGCAATCATGCGACACAACGGAGAACGACGCAAAACACCGTGAGATATTTCATTTTATTGACACCCCCCTCCGTGCGCCAAGAAAGAAAAACCGAAGTATAGCAACATGGACCTACTGGCTGAGTTAGCTGCGAGCGACTGCAGCGATTTTGATCTGGAGGTTCTTGGGTTCCAGGCACAACGGTGGCGGATAGTAGCTAGGTAGCTAGATCGAATCCAGCGATTGTCAGTAGGAGAATTCTTCCAATCGGCTGCTCTGGTTGATGGCTTTGAGTGATCTTCGATAAACGCCAAGAGAATTCCGGAGCAGTATCTTAACAAACGGGCCACGGACCGCGTGCGATCTTTCCTGTGTCACATTCTTACACTTGCAGCCATTGTACTACAATACATAGTCGGTAGATTAGAGCTTGATTCATCTGTGGTGGTGACCCGCGTAGAGATACCTGGAGAGGGAAATCACTCGGTGGTCGACGTGGAGGTCTTAGTATTTGTATTAGAGACAGTTGAAAAAAAGTAGACAATGATATATTTGTGTGACGCGCGTAATTCACGATATCCGAATAGTAAGTTTGTCGAAGAATACAATAACCGACGGTTACGAGATATTTACTTTGTTTTAGACGGGTGAAACGTATTCCGTGGAAAAGACACTTGAGAACTTGATTCTATTTTGTTAACATGTACCTTTGTGTTGTACTGTACAGAATTTTAATTTATTTGGAGTAATGTTTTGTTTGTTCACCACTTTTCAGGCAGAAGTAGTCAAATTAAAATAGATTTAATTTAATTTTTACTCACGTGGATCATCATAATCTCGGCCCAGCAACCAAAGGCATAGGTAGAAGGCACATAAGAGGGACGCCTGAATCTGGAAGCAAAAACATTTGTAGTAGAGTGTGAAGAAGATATAAAAATACATGTTTGAATAGATTTTTCATAAAAAATGAAATTATGTTCAAACTACGTTCATTTCTGTGGCAGAAAATTCAGGTAAATGATATGACAATATGAACTCACATCTTATCACATTATTTTTAGGGGAAAGAGAACATTGCTGTATAACACGCGTAGCATAAACTCACATAGTCAAATACTGTTTGTATTCCAAAAATGTAGAACCTGGGAATAATTTAACGAGAGAACCCTGACTAACTCCAACATTTGGTATTTCATTTATCTGTAGTTTTGTTTGTTACGTATCCGCACCCAAACGAGTAATTTATGCTCTTCGAATATGACGTGTAATAATATATTTGCTGTATAATAACTTATATTTCTTCAACTCTTTCCAAGATTGTGGCCATTTTAATGGATCCGTTTTACTTTAAGTTCAATTTTTTTAAATATCCCCTCAAACAAACACGATCTTGTGGCATTTCTTCAGTTGTTTCAGTCTTCAGTTGTTTGCATATATCCAGCTGTTTGCATATATCCAGCTGTTTGCATTTCTCTTCAGTTGTCTGTTCAGTTTGATAGTACTCATTCATGAGGCAACGTTAGGAAAGTCTGCAATTTTTAAACGTGGTTCACCGCTCACGGAACTACTTCTTAGAAGTGATTAATTTTCTATATTTTGTTTTTTAAAAATGTCACTCAGTTTGCAGGGAAATTAATTGGCACACCAAACAACGATAGAACATGGGTTTGATTTGTCTTTATTTATTTATTACACTTGACTAAAACGATTCAAAAGCTCAACAAAATAAATGCTAATGCGAAGAACAAAATTTAATCGTCGATGTGAAAAACAAGTCATATTTTTGTTTTGCTAAATTTCAAACATTATGAATGTTGAGCTTCAAAATTTTGTCGTTAATGATTGATTTCCTTTTCCTGTGCATTGCCTTTTTTTCTCACGCGAGCGAGTGCATCCCTTTAAATTAAATTCCAATTTTCCGTTTCCGGACACTCTTTCAACCGGGAGTTAGTTGCGTGTGATTGGATGCCGGGAAAAGGGGACGCTGTTAATTTATTTTCAACCTGTGAAGCTTTTGCATATCTATTCCATTACATCTGAATTGTATTTTCTCGTTAAAATCGCCCATTACAATTGATTGCAGATAAATGCTAATAGAATAATCAATTCTGAATGACAAGAGATAGCGTAGCATTTTCGTTCTACATCCCCACTTTTGTACACATCTGATACGTGTATCATCCTTGTATGAGCGAGATTAATATACCATCGTTGAATATCTACCAATCTCCATATTTTGGGTAGTAGGAGTACAAAGAATGTTGTGTTGGTAATTTTTAATCACAGCGAACGAGTTGGCGGGGAAAGGTACTGCAATTAAATTCAGTGAATCTCTTTTCTTTCTTCTCAACTAAAACTCTGTAGTTTGGGATTGAATTAAAGAATTGCCATTAAGAAAAGTTTTCTAAACGAGAAGTGTAAAAACACGTAAAGACAATTATAACTTCTCGAAAAGATAACATTGGAAAGATTACTAAGAAAGCGGTAAGAAATACAGGGTACAGGAAGAAAGAGAGAAAGAATTAACCTATATTTAAGGCACTGTAAGGAATCACCAAACAACCCGAATGGTTTCATATCCGGTGGGATCTCTTTCCAGTATTAATTTGCTATATGAGAATTGCGTATCAGAATGAATTGCAGAACAAAATAACTTCGCAATGTGTATTGTGTGGAGTTTCAAGAGGGAAATTCATTTACCTCCTTAATTTAATAAGTGAATTAAAAAGAATAACTCAAAAACACTGGCGATTTCTTACAGTTCTTTGAGACTCAGCATTTCGTTTTGAAATAACAACAACGAATTAGTTTGAAGACGTATGTTTACTCTGAGTTTCACCATATTTGATACCAATATTTTCTACGAAAATAAAGTAGGGCCTAATTGGAAATAAATATTTAAAAAATGTGTAGAACTAACTGAAACGAAATTACGTGTTAATTTGTAATGGATGTGAATCAAATTGAAGATATTTTTATGAATTGTGAAAATAAAAATACAGAATATTTGCGGTTCTATAGTGAATACATCCTAAATTGGTTTATAATTTTATTTGCTGGATGGAAAGCAGCGAGGATGAATATTTGATACTTTGAAACTTTAAAATTTACATATATAAAAAGGTTCGGGTATTCTGTGGATATGTTATTAAACCAACATGAACTGTAAAATTGATATTTTAGGCATGAAACGTAAACATCTGGACGAAAAGAACAGAAAGAATCGTTCGTCGTTGTTTTGTTGACCATTGCATGACTTGAAAGTTTTCACCAGTTACAAACCCCTCAGCAGATTGTTGGAATTATATTACATAATTTTCGGTTTTGTTTCTTGTATAATTTCATTCCAATGTTTTATAAATGATTGCATACCGTATCCAAACAGTGGCTAAAATTAAACCTAATTGCGGATCACTAAAACGACGCATATGCCGCTAAAAAGACGAATGAGTGAACGAAAATGTTATTATATAAATGCACAAACGTTTGTTTATAGTATTTTAAGAAAGTTTTGTATATATTTATCATCTCACATAAGAAACTAGGTTTACTTCAATGAACTTCAAGTACTATTTTTTTTATTCCATAAATTCGAGCTCATAACCGACAGGCGTTGTTTCGACATTATGTTAAACTGTTCATTCTACAGACCATGCATCGTTAGGTAATTCACATCGGATAGAACTGTCTTGTGTGAGTCTCCTAAACTTTTGTTGCTACACTCCAAGGACAGGATGCTGCTACGTTGTCACAGACGACGTAGTCCTTTGGCACAGAGCAGACGATCTTACGCTATTAAGCCAATAACTCATCACAAGAACATTCAATTAACAGAAAGTTAGGGGTGATCAAAGACGGTACACGTTGCATCGTGTTGGGTGGAGTATTATTTTCGTTTTGAAGCGGAAGCCGTGTATTTTCTAATGGAATAAGGTACACGTTTTTTCCAATTATTGGCTCCTATCAATTTGGATGCGTCTGAAGTTCCATTCATAAAAAATATTAACTTTAACACAACATGACTAGCGATGGCAAATTTTACCCTAACATCAATACATCGATATTTCGAAACATCATCAAAAAATGTTCCATGTCGATGAAAACATCGACAAAAAATAATGATGCTAAAACATCGATGTTTAAATATAATAGAACAGGTGGTATTTCCCCATCTTATTTCCATTTTAAATATTGTACTTAAATAAGTTATATTTTATTGTTTGGCCACGTGTAAATAAAATGTTGAAAATAATCTTTATCGAACGTAAAGGAGTCTTTATCTCTGCCCTTTTTATCTGTTCATGGAACATAATAGATATTTTGTTGAAATTATAATAACGTGAGAAACTCTGGACAAAGTCCCAAAAGTAACCGTAAAAAATCTGTCTGTCTGGGCATCGACAACAGTCATAAATGTGATTGGCTGCTGCTTTTGAGCCATTCACAAAAAAAACAACATTTTGTTTCTAGAAATTTTCTTGACATTAAGAGACTTCGTTTGAAAACATCGATGTTTCTGGAAAAAATATATCACTGTGAAGAAAACATCGAACACAAAACATCGATGTTAATATACCGATATTTCTGGACGCAAATATCAATGTTTGAAAAACATCGCTTTTTTTACCATCCCTAAACGTGACGCATCATTCATTAAATACGTTTAATGAAACATGAAAATTGTACCAGAGATAAGGAAATAGCCCCTAAATAGGAGAAAGAAAGTCTTGATACTCACACCGGCTGAGGTGGGTTAAGGCATCAAATAATGTTCCTGCAGTGTGTCTGACGGGGAGGTCCTAGGCTTCAGTCCCGACGATGGCAGGATTTTGAACACTAGCTACAAAGCTAGGTCGTATTCAGTTGCTGTCTGGAGGAGAATTCTTGCGACCGGCTGCCGCGATCGGAATTTTCCGTAATTCTTCGATCAACTCCAGGCGAATGCCGAAGTAGCACCCTAATAAACGGGGCATGAACTGCATGCAATTTTTCATTTATTTTCCTTATTTTATCCTCCCCCATACTTACACTCCGTACTTATAATTACATGCACTACACTATCACACCGGTCGGGAGATTAGAGCTTGTCATGACTGAGTTGCTGCTACGCTGATGGGAGATACCTGGTTGGGGATAACCTCAAAATTCCGCAAGCCTCCGCATAGATCGATGGTGGATCTCACCAGCCAGCGGGAAAAGAACATCGCCACTTCCCGTGAACACGCACTACACTTACGGGTCTAATGGACAGAGCAGTGGACCCACCTGGAACATGAAGCAATCAATCAATCTGGAAATTCATTCCAAAATTGTACTTTAATTATCCTTTAGGAACCTCATGCCTGTTATTATGCTGCCAGAGTTAATTTTATTAATTACCCAGCATTTTCGGTTTTGAGTAACAAATTATCGTAATACGCTGAAAAGTGCAGGAATATAACAGAGTAAACTTCCTGTGACAGTAAATGTTGTGGAACATATTAATTAATGTCATCTTTCATTCCACCGTAATTTGGGACTTCACTGATTGTAAATTCAATTTGTACTGTCAATTGAACTAATGTGCTTGTATTTTTCACTTCTCATTTTGACTGATGAGTATTAGATGTCAAACTTTAAAACGCACGAATCACACTTAAATATTTTCCAAGATGGTTCTTTTTCGCAATAGTGCGACAATACTGCGGAATACTAAACACTGCGTAGAGCTCTCAAATTCCCAAAATGTTTTGTAAGTGTGTTATGCACATTACATCTTAATCTTCACCTTCAAAAAAATCCGGCAGCTCTAACAATAAATTACTTCCCTGCTCAAAGACTTCCACACTTGTCAATATTTTGGAATAGTAATAGACAAACACTTAACATAGAAACAACACATTAGGTCAGTTCTACGAAAAACAACAGCAAAATCTGTCAAATTATTTCCACTCATCAAGTGTGCATTTCTTTTAAAAATTGAAACCAAAGTATTCGTTTACAAAAGCATCATCAGACCCACCTAGCATGGATAACATGGAAACAACTACCAACATTCACTCTATACAAACCTTCCAAAACAAATTTCTCCAAAGACTTCTCAATGCGTCATGTTTTTGTACTGTCTAATCTGACACAAAACGAATTTAAAATACCCTCAAATACAGACCATCTGATCAATTTACTTTCAAATATTTTTACACTCTCACTATCCTGTCCAGGTGCCCATATTGATTTAGGTCAACATGCAAACAACTCAGACATGATCAAATCAAGATTTCTCAAAGATATCTTCAAACGCCCTTAAAACACAACAAGAAACCCCCAAATTTCAAAGAATCTATCTATTCCTCCTTCCCTAATTTTAATTAAGACCAATCTAAATAAAATGAAAATTTAATGTACAGTACTAGCCGAGTAAGTCACTCAAAATTATTTTAGGAAGATTCCACTCAATTAAAGTATTTGTATTTATCAATTCTGTAAGGCCTTTTGGCCAATCGGATAAAAATGAATTTTATAAAACCTCACATCTTGAGAATCCACAAGGTCACCCGAGTCGTTTTTGTGGGGCAACATAACCGTCAACAGAACTGAAGAAGAATGGCTGCAACAGATGTTCAGTCGCTCGATCTCGACGCGTTCGGAAAAAGAGTCACAAAAACAATTACGCTTTAGGTAATATGATTCGTTCAGTAGACTGAAAGACTGTTGCTGCCTTCGAAACACAACGGTAGCCTGTTCTGTACTACGAGTTCTGTATGTTCATGTTTTAAGCTTGGCATATTTATTTATATTATTAATATTAAACTAAGTCACGTTGATGGTTAAATATGATTAATAGATCGGTATATTGATAGGTAATAGACTAATAGGTAGATTATGATTAATAGGACTCCACTCATAAGAAATCTCATAACGTGCTACTGCTGGACAGTGAATTGAATTGAATTGCCTTATTTTACCTGGCGAGACTCAGGCCATGAGGTCTGCTCTTCCGTCTGACCACGCAAATTTTGTTACACTCCTTTCACCAACTAATAGACTAAAGAAACAAATGGCCTAAAGAAACAAATGGCCTAAAGAAACAAATGGCCTAAAGAAACAAATGGCCTAAAGAAACAAATGGTCTAAAGAAACAAATGGCCTAAAGAAACAAATGGTCTAAAGAAACAAATGGTCTAAAGAAACAAATGGTCTAAAGAAACAAATGGTCTAAAGAAACAAATGGTCTAAAGAAACAAATGGTCTAAAGAAACAAATGGTCTAAAGAAACAAATGGTCTAAAGAAACAAATGGTCTAAAGAAACAAATGGTCTAAAGAAACAAATGGTCTAAAGAAACAAATGGTCTAAAGAAACAAATGGTCTAAAGAAACAAATGGTCTAAAGAAACAAATGGTCTAAAGAAACAAATGGTCTAAAGAAACAAATGGTCTAAAGAAACAAATGGTCTAAAGAAACAAATGGTCTAAAGAAACAAATGGTCTAAAGAAACAAATGGTCTAAAGAAACAAATGGTCTAAAGAAACAAATGGTCTAAAGAAACAAATGGTCTAAAGAAACAAATGGTCTAAAGAAACAAATGGTCTAAAGAAACAAATGGTCTAAAGAAACAAATGGTCTAAAGAAACAAATGGTCTAAAGAAACAAATGGTCTAAAGAAACAAATGGTCTAAAGAAACAAATGGTCTAAAGAAACAAATGGTCTAAAGAAACAAATGGTCTAAAGAAACAAATGGTCTAAAGAAACAAATGGTCTAAAGAAACAAATGGTCTAAAGAAACAAATGGTCTAAAGAAACAAATGGTCTAAAGAAACAAATGGTCTAAAGAAACAAATGGTCTAAAGAAACAAATGGTCTAAAGAAACAAATGGTCTAAAGAAACAAATGGTCTAAAGAAACAAATGGTCTAAAGAAACAAATGGTCTAAAGAAACAAATGGTCTAAAGAAACAAATGGTCTAAAGAAACAAATGGTCTAAAGAAACAAATGGTCTAAAGAAACAAATGGTCTAAAGAAACAAATGGTCTAAAGAAACAAATGGTCTAAAGAAACAAATGGTCTAAAGAAACAAATGGTCTAAAGAAACAAATGGTCTAAAGAAACAAATGGTCTAAAGAAACAAATGGTCTAAAGAAACGAATGGCCTAAAGAAAGAAAAAAATCATCACTCTTCGGAATATTGGTACAGTGCAAAAAACTTCTTTGTCCAAGAAAGTGTAATTTAATAAAAAATACTTATTTCTCTTTGTTTTTAATTTCTTAAAATGGAATTTTTTAAACCGAGTTTTTGGGCTATTTTGGAACTTATTAGGATCGTTTGAGTTGCAACACTTTTCTACAAATTATCCTAGTAATTTGGATCCTAGTAATTAATATTTTCGCTTTTTTTTAGTTTTTACAGCACTTTTTTTAGGATAGCGACGAAATATAGAAATGTGTAGATTATGCAATGAAGAGTTCGCGTCTGCCGTTACTCTCCAACACACGTTTCGAACGTGGATAAATAGAAAACAATGCGACCCAGACCATCAAAATTGGATTTTCAGATCGCATCATAATCTACAGTATGAGATATTTTACAAACGTTCTGTGACCCCCTTGTTACATTTTTGGAGACTTAGCTTAGTACAATACTACTAGACAGACTTAGTACTATCTGTAATCCATGACACGGATAGTAGAGAAACGAGCAGAATATCGAAATGTTTTTAAAATTGCATTGTCTACTTGACATCATGTGAAATTTAATCTTACGGGTCTAAACCTTTTTCTGTGTTAATAAAGTCTTCGTAATATTAGAATTTTTATCTATGCATAGCACTAGGATCATATTATGATGTAAAGCATTATTCAGAACCTCGCCGTTCGTAATTGAGTTCCTGTACAAAACTATTGTTTTCTTTTAGAATAATGATTTGAAAAGGGCGGTGCGCTTGCACAGGTCGAACTACATTAATTAAAAACAGGAGGTTTGTACGCGATACATTTGATCGCGATACATTTGATTCTTTACAAAGTATTGGTACTTTTGTTTCAGTATTCGGATTCCACTGATAGGTGTACATCCGAATGTGGAGATCTATCACATTGTGTAACTATGCGATATTGTCCCGACTTCCTTGCTTTGAGGAACACCTTCGATATTAAACACGTTTAAACGACGGGTGTATCTCAACTTTCGACTACGTTGGCAGGGAGAATAGGCATGGACCACACGTGCAGCATCAATGCGTCTGCAGGTCCCGAAATTGTGAACTTTGCTTCCTTGTGAATATCTTTAATATTATTCGCAAATAAAGAATTGTCCAATCCTTTCGTCATGTACGCGAGAACAAACAGTCAGTCATCATTATGATAATACGCGATCATACGATAATAAACTGTTGATCAATGGTTTCTCTCGTTGAGAAACATGATCAAATTTCAACATGTATAAATACACTCGGTGGTTATCGCAGAAATGTTGTGGAAATTCATATAATTTTATAAGAAGTAATTTTCCACATTTTTTATTGTGGGAGATTAATTCTCTTTACCATCCATCTATACACATATATCCTACCATTGGTGGTGTCATAGAACGCTTAGGGATACCAACTATCTGGCACCAGTATGAAACTACATGCGATATTACCTCAATCTTCGCATTTTGAGACATCATTAAACACACATGAACAACACTGAGACTACGTGCGATTTTGCCGAATATCGAGTTATGAGCTCAAAATTATTCCAGTCATTCACATGAAGCTCTGGCAGAAATACCAACTGTCAGCAATAATACGCCACCACCTACGTGATTTGTGAACCTTGATTTTGAAACACACAAACATGCAACACATATCGGAGTACCTATTTGCCTCCCAGCTGCACTTGTGAAACCCACAACAAGCGTAACATCTCGGCACTGTGATAGTAAATACGATTTTCTCCGAAGTTGCGCTTTTTGAAAAACATTTTGCCTTCAAGACACACGTGAAAGAGAGACCAGACAATCGAACACTTATGTACACCTAAAATTGTGAACCTTGATGCATCGTCACTATTATTTGGGCTTAAGAAATGCTGGTGTACCAACTGTCCGGGAAAAATGCGCCATCTTGAAAATCGTGAACCTTGAGATGCACATTAATTAGTGACACCTTTATTTTTAAACACGCGTGTACGAGCGGATGGAGTTTTGCAGCACACGTAGGCTATCCAACTGCTCAAAAATCACTATATTTTTGACTTGTAAACCTTGTTAGACTTTGATTTTGAAACACACATGGACACGCAACCTATCACACTTCAGAGTTCGCTCGCTTCCCAACCGCTAGTGTCAACCCCCACTGCATGTATTACAGCTATTCGACACCAATGTGAGACTACATGCGATTTTCTCCGAACTTGGTTTGAAAAACATTTTGGTTTTGAGACTCACAAAGTAACGCCCAGACTGATGTAGCGGGGAGCTGAGCACATCTATGAATATGTAATAGTGTGATCCTTGATGTACTTCGATCACGTGAACGAACTTGCAGAGATTGACAGAACGTGCAGGGTAACAACTGCTCGAAAATTACCATATTGCGAAATTGGGAACTTTGAAATGCATCTTGATTTTGTAATACGCGTGAACAAGAGAGCGGAGATGTTCAAAACACGCAGGCTAACCAACTGCTTGGAAATCACATTGCCAACTCGCGAACTTTGAGATACACGTGGATTGCGAAACACTCATACACAAGGAAGGCATCACATCGCAGGGCGTGCATCCTTGCCAACTGCACAGACCTTAGTCGTCTAAGCTGCGAAGATAATACTACTTGCCATTTTGTCACCAACGTGCTGACCCTGAGGAACACCTGGTTTTGGCCCCCCTTTGTGAGCGTGGAGAAACACATGTGGAAGGCCTGAGAGAGAGGTGTTGCAGCTGTGCGTTGCCGATGGCGAGGGCGCCTCGATGCAGATCGACACAAAGGTAATGAATAACTGGGCGGCGATTTGCAGAACACTCAGGATAACCAATTGCTCGGAAATCACCGTATTGCTAACTTGTGAACCTTGAGCTACACTTTGATTTTATGACAAAGTCTGAACAACATGCAACTACTTGCAATTATGTCACGTCAAGCTGGCCCTGAGGAACACCTGGATTTGAGAAACACGTTGCCCTTGAAAGGCGTGAGAGAGAGAGAGGAGAGAGAGAGATGAGCGTACCAGCTGTGCTGGCGAGGGCGCCGTAGTATAGGCCTTCGTAGCTTAGACAGTGAATTAACTGTTGGTATTTTCATATCGCACAGGCCAACCAACTGCCGGAAAACACCAAATCGCTAACTTGTGAACCTTGAGATACATTTTAATTTTGAAACACGCCGGAACGAGCGGCCGGAAATTTGCAAAACACACAGGATAACCAACGGCTCGCAAATCACAATATTGCTAATTTGTGAACCTTGACGTGCACCTAGATTTTTTTTAACACGCGTGAACGATACCGCATACCTCTTGTCTGGCGTCAGTCTAATACTACTTGGGATTTTGGCACCGACTTGCTGGCCCTTTGTGAGCGTAGAGAAGCACGTTGCATCTGAAAGGCGTGAGAGAGACGGACGTACAGCTGTGCGGCGCCGATGGCGTGGGCGCCGCAGCATAGGCCTTCGCCGAGACAGTCAACTAACGGTTGGACATTTTCAGATCGCACAAGCCAATAAACTGCTCGCAAATCACCATATTGCTAACTTGTGAACCTTGAGATACACCTTGATTTTGTAACACGCGTGAACGACGTCGTATACCTGTTGTCTGGCACCAAATTTAATACTACTTGAGATTTTGTCACCAACATGCTAGCTCTTTGTGAGCGTAGAGAAACACGTTGCATGTGAGAAAGCGTACCAGCTAAGCTGATCCGATGGCAAGAGCGATGCAACACAGTTCTTCGCAGAAACAGTGAACTACCGGTCGGACATTTTCAGAATGCACAGGCCAACCAACTGCCCGGAAAACACAAAATCGCCGACTTGTGAACGTTGAGAAACACCTGGATTCGAGACGCCCATTTAATTTGAAATGCGCGTACCATGTGTGCGGCGCAGATGGCGAGAGCGATGCACCACAGTCGTTCGCAGAAACAGTAAAATAACGGTCGGACATTTTCAGACAGCACCGGCCAACCAACCTCTCAGAGAACACAAAATGGCTAACTGGTGAACATTGAGAAACACCTATATTTGAGGAACACGTTGCATCTGAAAAGCATGAGAGAGAAGCATACCAGTTGTTCGGCGTCGATGGCAAGGCACTAAAGTAGTGGGCGGAGATTTGCAGCTGCTCAGAAATCACCATATTTCTTGTAGACCTTGAGGAACACCAGGATTTCAGAAGCCCGTTGCATTTGAAACTCAACTCATGTCTTCGTAGAGACAGTGAACTAACGGTCGGACAGTTTCAGAACGCACTGGCCAATCAACTGCTCAGAGAACACAAAATGGCTAACTTGTGAACCTTGAGGAACACCAGGATTTGAGAAGCCCGTGGCATTTGAAAAGCGTAGCACATGTAGAGACAGTGAACTAATGATCGGACATTTTCAGAACGCACAAACGAACCAACTGCTCAGAGAACACAAAATGGATAACTTGTGAACCTTGAGGAACACCAGGATTTGAGAAGCCCGTTGCATTTGAAATGCGCAGCACAATGTCTTCGTAGAGACAGTGAACTAACGGTCGGACATTTTCAGAACGCACAGGCTTGCCAACTGCTCGGAAATCACTATATTGCTAACTTGTGAACCTTGCGCAACACCTGGATTGGAGAATCGCGTACCAGCTGAGCCGCTCCGATGGCGAGGGCGCCGCAGCACAGACCTTCGCAGTAACAGTGAACTAACGATCGGACATTTTCAGAACGCACTGGCCAATCAACTGCTCAGAGAACACAAAAAGGCTAACTTGTGAACCATGCGGAACACCTGGATTGGAGGATGGCGTACCAGCTGAGCCGCTCCGATGGCGAGGGCTCCGTGGCGCAGGGGGACGCAGAGGCAGCAGCGCGGGCGGCGCGGCGGGCGGCGCGGGGCGTCGCGGGCGTCGGCGTCGCGCCCCGCCCGCTCGCAGCACGCCGCCCAGAGCGCGGTGGCGACGGTGGCCGTGGTGGCGGACCCGACCCGACGTCGCGCCCAGGGGCACTGCTTGCCACGCACTGCGACGCGACGCGACGCGACGCGGCGGCCGACGGGGCTCGGGCGGGCTGCTGACGCGGCGCGGAGGAGAGTAAGAGAGAGGGAGGGAGGAGGGGAGAGAGAGCAGAGGCGGGCGGGCGACTGCGGGGAGGGGCAAGACTCGTTGCGATGGAGTGAAACGAACGGGACAGGACTGGGTGTTGAGCGGCGGGCTGGGTTTTATGATTGATTGATTTTATCAGTGATTCCGGGCGCGTCAACTACCGAGGTTATTAGTCCCGTAAGTGTAGCGCCTGTGTTTTTCTCTCGGGAGCTGGCGGTGAGCGTGCCCCGCTGGATGGCGAGATCCGGCGCCGACCTACCGTCGGCTAGCGGGTTTTCCCCTCAACCAGGTATCTCCTACCAGCGGAGCACCGCCCTAGCAGGCACAAGCTCCAAGCTCCCGACCGGTCTCTCGCCATCTGTGGTAGTGTAGTGCATGTTAGTGTAAGAGGAGAGGATAGGACAAGGAAGAGGAAGGAAAGATCGCGCGCGGTCCGTGGCCCGTTTGTTAGGGTACTGCTCCGGCATTCGCCTGGTGTTGGTTGGAGAACCACGGAAAACTACCGATCAGAGCAACCGTCCCGCTAGATTTCTCCCCGAGGCACCAGTTGAATTCGACACAGCTATCGAGCTGGTGACGAAAATCCTGCTACTGATGAGGGTCTGAAGACCCTAGGACCTCAGAGTTATAGGCAATGCCGTAACATCAGACGATGTCCTTAACCACCTTATCCGGTAATTCGTTATCGGCATTCTCAATGAGTCAGCTCATTAGTGAGCCCATATGTCTCGTGTAATCTCAATTTCCGTTCTAGTTAATCAGTTATTAAAATAAGTACATGATTGGGAAACATACGAACGAAAAAAAAAACTTCGATGTAGCGTGACCATTGATGGTCAATTAAATCTCTCACTAAATAGTCTCATTTGCTTCATTTCGTGATAACCCCAGTATCAATACCACGTCCCGCTATATAGAGCCGATCCCAGCATTACAACAAAATAATTAATGTTTTAACTTGTGTTTAAAGGTATATCTGAAAATCCCATAGATGTTTGCAAATACTATTAGCCGCCGATTTTAATTGGACTATACTTTAATTGCCCTTGTCGACCTCGATTTTTGTTGTTAGTGCTGCATATTTTGATTTATCAGTCCTGTGCAGATAATTCGCATGGAGTTCAATAAATTTCTAATCGCGTAGAAGACCACCCAGTCACAAGTTTCTCTCATTGCCTAAGTACTGATAATTTTCTTCAAGAATGGAAATGGAATGTCATTATATGAATTGATGCTCTGGGAGCCAGTAGAGTACGTTGTTATCAGGTTTGCAAACACATATTTTTCGCAATACACATTGTTTATATTTACACAATTTTTTTGTAAATATCATTTCTTCATTTGTAATTATTAGATGCATTACTGGTTGGGGTAAGAAATTCCTTCTACAGCAGTAGCACTCTTACGGGGTTTTGTACGAAACTTTGTTCTAATGTTCATGTTCCCTTAGTGTATTATTCAGAGTAGGGAAAGATTAGGTAGTTTTGTCTGTGTCCGTTGCCGATGTTACTTTCTTTGCTTATTCGACGGCTGCATTTTTATCACCGTGCGCCTATCGCACAAACGGATACGAGTCGTTTGTGTAGAAGCTTGTGAGATGTGGTTTGTGGCGAAAAATACTGAAGGTTTCTTGGAATCAAACAATTTCAAATAATGTAGTATTAGAAAAAGTGAAAGAGAAGAGATTCCTACTAAAAACCATTTGGAAACGGAAAGCAAAATTATTTGGACACATTTTCAGACGTAACCAATTCTGAAGCACAATTTCGGACTCCAAAATAGATGGAAAAAGAGGAAGAGGGAGACCTAGAATGGAAATTTTACAGAAATCAACATTTTCTTCCGGGCTAGGGGGCCGTGGTCTATAGGAAAATATACTTCCAAACGTTTCGTAACTGCGACGGACATCCTCAGTGGCGATGTGGTCTCGGACGAAGAATCCACTTCGATGGTTCCCCGATGACTGATGGAGTCGCTCGGTCCGCGGGGATATTCGTACCAGCGGGACTGTGGTACCATCGGGGAACCATCGAAATGGATTCTTCGTCCGAGACATCGCCACGGAGTATGTCCGTCGCAGTTACGGACGAAACGTTTGGAAGTATATTTTCTTATAGACCACGGCCCCCTAGCCCGGAAGAAAACGTTGATTACAACTCCGGCCGTAAAAGCCTACTACTACTTTCTATTTTATAGAAACTTCAAACCAAATTACACTTCAAAAAGTATGCAGAGTAGAAGAGATCAGCGGAGGAAGTGAAGGTGGCAGGTACTTTTTTGTCTTCGGGATGAAGTCGATGGTGCGCTTACTTTTTTGTTTGCTCCTTGCGGCCTCTGCGGCTGACACTTCTCGGCCGAGGGGTGGGGTGGGGGGAGAAAGGGGCGTGGCAATTGGCCGAAGCGAACAGGCGAGACTAGTGAGCTGGGGGGCTCTGCGTACCGTCGACGCGAACTGCTCACGCGATTCTTGTCCTATACTTGGTTTTTTATTTCTTGGCGCGTGGGGGGCGTAGTGTCATCACGATGGAATGTTTCACGGTATTTCGCGTAGTTCTCGGTCGTGCCGCTAGGAGGCGCATGATCACGACTGTATGGAGCAGTGCTGGCGCTCATGCGACTCCTAGCGGCACAACCGAGAACGACGCGAAATACCGTGAAATATTCTGTCGTGATGAGGCACCCTCACGCGCCAAGACCTAGAAACCCAAGTATAGGAACTCCTCCTACCTTCCAGGTTCGTCGGTTTTTTTCAGAAAAACAGGACTTGTCTTCGTTCGAAGGAGACTCACGAAATTTCATTTACCCGAATTCTATTAACCGAAATTCAAGTTTTTCAAAACATCCACGTATCCAAAATTCCAGTTATCAACAATAATTGTTGATACGATGAAATTATTTCAGTCCCAAAAATTCCAGATATTGAAACTTGTTGATATCCAAAATTAGTTATTCACAACTTCATGTATCCAACGTTTCAATTTGAAGAATTCTAAAATCTCTTTATTCATAATCTGACTACGACGAAAATTCGAATTATAGGAAATTCGTAATAATCTACGTTTATGTTTCTAATAATCAACGTAATTAATTTATTGTAAATTTAATTAACTTTATTATTTAATAATGTTTTACTATTAACATTTTAACTCACCTTGTTGCAATATAAAATAAAACAAGTCAAACTCATTGCAAGAAAACCTGTTTTTTCTCATTCTGCATACTTTCAAATAAAAGGTGTTTTTCTTAAAATCATTCAAATATATATTCCAATTATACAAAAATACAACTGGCTGAAAATGTGTGGACGAAAATGAATGAAGGACAAAATTAAAACTAAAAAAGGGTCAAAATGACGTTTGGACGAAAACGTGATAGACGAATATTCTGTTAACCGAGGCGATCACAAAAGCATCAGGAGAGTGTGTCGTACAACCTTGGTAGACAGTTTGTCCTACACATGTGTTTGGCGTCAGAATAGTTAGTACATCTTCGTGGTAAACATTGATGTAATATCCTACTTGGTGTGTCACCTCACGTTCGATTGCAACTGTTATCTTCGCAGACTTGTTTCGAAGGCGAAGCAGGAGTTCTGATTCTATGCTCTGATGCGGAACTTCATTTAGGTGTTCATCAGAATTCGAAATAAATTACTTCATAAATTATTATTTTAGACAGCCATTAGTAAAATCAGTTACTTTTGGGACATTCACGGCGTTCTAAAAATTAAGTTTTTCGATAACTCTATAAAAAAGGCGTATTCTGCGCATTTCTCTTCACACGTAGAGTTGATCGTTTTTTAATATCAATTAAAAAAGACGGTTGGCAAAACAACTGTCTTATTATCGTGAAAAAAGTACTTTACCCTGGAAATATAACGAAGTAAACGAAACGAAATTATTATGTGGGCGAATGTTGTGTTGTATTATGCTGTTATATGTGGGGAGTCATAGAAGAAATGTTCTTATTTATGTGAGCCTTGACCTACGACCTCGCCAAAAAATTCAATCTCGACCATGAAAAAACACCCACTTTGCACACTTAATATGAAAACAACTATTTTAGCACTAGTGCTCAAAGTGAGACGATGCACAAATGTTGAGATAAAACTGTGAACGAAACAAAGAAAACAAAATACTTTCGTCTTCCCGCATCAACTACTATTGACCAAGTAACATATTACATTATTAGAATTAATTTGTATGCTTGACTTAAAATAAGAGTCAGTAAGTCTGTCTACAAAAATAAGGCATGATACACGTGATAAAAGTTATTTATTTTAATAACTACAGTCCACTCCGTCTCTAGTGAACTCTGATGCAGTGAATCCCCGGTTATAGTGAACATACGTCACTGGTTCCCGCTTCACTTACATTACAAGTAAGCGTAAGAAGATTCGGTTTTAGTGAACCGAACCTCGGCTATAGTGAACTTAGAAAATACATCCTGGAAATTAATTTCGTCCTGCAAAAGAAATATATCACTTCAGTGCCACAAATTCCAACGCTGGGCAGCTTGAAATAAATATCATCGACCAAAGGTCATAAACGAAGAATTCTCCCCTGAGGTGAAAGTAGCGGAAAGGTAACTTTACTGATAATTAGGGAGCGGATTTTGATGGCCCAAAACATTGCCAAAAATGATCAATAAAATGCTCTTAAATGTTTTTCAAATGCTCTAAAATTAAAGAAAAACGAGTGGAAAAAAATTGATCAAAACCAATTCAAACGAACAACTCAAGCTGTTGGATTTGTTACTGATGTAATCGAGGCTTCTTCCTTTCGTTCAGGTGAATTCAGCTTGCCAACTTTTAGTCTGAATAAATATCTGCCTTCAGTTACTGCGAAATCGGCCGAACCGACAATGGCACTGAAGACGTCACAGGAACCTGAAATTACATACTGGTCAGAACTGGCATTACAATTTCCGAGCGAAGAAATCGAATAGGCTACTCAGGAATCCTGTAGAAAACGTATGTTGCATCTCGTAAATATTATTTGAAGGAAAGACCATTAAAATAACAATAAAATCGATTAAATCGGCAAAAAAGTATATAAAAATGACGGTAAAAAATAGTCAAAATCGACGAAAAATGCAAAAATTGTGTAAAAATGGATATTTTCCTTTTATAGTAACACAAAACAAATGTCTGTTCTAAAAGGGATTGTTCTAAAGTAAAAAGAAAAAAAAAACTTTCATTAAATTCCGCCCCACACTGATGATCTTATGCCACTCAGTTTCACTACGGAAACAAAGGCCGTGGCTTGCGTGAGCTACAACTGTCGGTCGCGACGCTTCAAGCTTGGTGTTACTTGACATTCTGCGGAACAAAGCGCGTTGTGTTCTACGTAGGCGACAGGAAGCGCGCGACTGCCACAACCCCACATCCTGGTGATACCCGCCGTACTGCACGGAAAAGCGATCGGTTTCATTAACCGCTTGCGCCATCTCGCTAACGAAAGCATCTCGTGTGTTATTAGGCGAGTAATAGAGCCTTCGGAGAGCGGATGGTGTTCCAACAGTGCAAGAGGCATTGAAGGATGTCAGAACTATTTTATGTAACTTAGAGACAGGGGACAATGCAAAATCAAGTATGGAGAAAGCACGAAGGATCTAGAGTAATTACTAACGAAAAATGTGCGAATCAAACAATTGAAAATAATTGATTTTTTTAAGGACAAATAAAGATCTTGACATTGTCTGTCCGTGCTGCTTGTATTTTGCTGTATCTCTGTATTAATAAAATAAATCACTGTGGAGAAATTCTAATTTATTTTGACATCACCTGATATAGTGAACCTCTGATACAGAGAACCAAAAATGTTAGTCCCCAGGCGTTCACTACAACCGGAGTCGACAGTATTTACAAACTATTCTCGGAAGAATTTCTGCAATGTGCTTCATATTTTGTGTGCATCAATTATTCTAAAACAATGTTGTGAAAGGCCAAAAAGTGCGGAAACGTTTCTTCAAGTGATAAACGTAAACGCAAATACACTTCTGCAATTTTCAAAGAAATACTAAAAAACAAATACTTTGCTTTGAGAAAAATGACATTATTCCATTTTTATTTTCGTCTTCTGCGTTCAAATATATAATGTTCACTTTTATTCTCCATTTTTTCTTTTCTTAATCTTAATTTTCTTTTCCTTAATATTTTTTATTCTCCTCCTCAGTTGTTTTTTTTTTCTCGTTATACATGCCCGTCAGTATTAGACATTAAGAAGGCGAACGGAAAAAAGACAAAAAAAGGTCATCCTGAGACGCTCTACATATTCTTCTCACAGCCTGCAGCATCGCATTCAAGCAAAATTTCGAGTCTTCAAAGAAGGAAGCAACTTTTTAACTACGTCAATTTAGAACTCTAGAATGCAAAATCCCGACGCAAACTTTCTCCAGTTTCTGTTCCTTCCCTTTTTTTAACCTTCTGTCAGGGCGAGTCTCTGAACAAGTCGATTGTTTCCTTCGCTCGCGTTGTTCGTGGAAGAAATGTTTTTTCTTGTCTTTTATAGTAGAGTGTTATATATCTCGCCTCATAAGTTTTATGATCGTTCTGGTTCGTCGTTTTATACGACTCCTCGTTGATGGCCGTTCCCGGTCGTTTTTCCCTTTTGCCGCTTGGTGCGTGTCAGTAGAGCTGGGGCGATAAAACCCTCGTTGGAGGCTTTTAACGAAGCAACATTTGACCGGCTACGGACGTCTTCCTTCCGAGTTCCCGAATACCTGAGTATACAGTGTTTCGATACTTATAGAGGACTGTTTTGTGTCATTCGTATTATTGCATATTTAATGTTTTTATTTGCTTGTTTGATGTTTGTGAGACACTGGCTTTTTCGTATCATTCGTATTATTGTATTTTTTATGTTTTAATTGGTTATCAATTAATATTATCCAAGCACTCAATACGAATATGTTATGTTAATTAGCAGTTTTGAATATATCGAGGTTTTTTGTCATATAAATAACATTTCAATGAAATTAATTTCTTTTCATTGAAATTCTCATTAAAAATGAATGTAGAAATGTTAACAGTTTCGTGTAAAATACAAATACGAAATAAAGAAATGTAACAATTTATTGCAATTCACAACGTGTTATATATTTTTGAAACTTACCTCTGAAGCGTTAAAAAATACGGACAGTTGTAACCATTTATACACAGACGAACGAACAAACGGCGGAATGATGGAAGAAAACATTTAGTAAATGTGGTATTATTGCCTAAGGTACGTAGTACTGCATATAAATCAATTTTAATTTGGATTAGCAAACTTCAATGTAAATTCAATATAAATATAAAATAATAAAATGAAAATAAATGATATTAATATTACAATTATTAATAAATATAATATTAAATATAATTAACATTAACCTAAAGGCACTTCATTGTGAGCTTTAATTCATTCTTGGCCTTGAATTTAAAAATCACCAGCACATTTAGTCGCTCGGGTACTATCCTCTAGGACGATTTCCAAGCAACAAAATGTGCTGGTGAATTTAAAATTTCAGGCAGTTTCGCCTAGGTGTACAAAGTTACATTTTAATTAACTGGAATTATTCAATTATCTTGTAATTTATTTTTCATTAGTATTCATTTTCCACATAAAATTAACGATATTCGAACAAACAATGAACTGTACAAACAAGCCTATTACCAACTGTACGTACTGTTTTGTATAATGGAACGCGTATAATGAGGAGGCGAAAGGAAGAGTAATTAAGAAGCCGCAGATGTCATGGCTGTCGCATCCGCGGTCGCGAGGCGGCGGCGCGGGGCCGTGCGGTTGGCAGCCCTGCGGCTTCCCGCGCCAGCCGCCCCCGCCGGCCTCGGCAGCGCGCGGTGGCTCTGATTGAGTAATGACCGCCCGGATGCCCCCCTCCCCACCCCACTCCACCCCACCCCGCCTCGCCCCTCCCCTCCACGCCCCTCCCCTCCACGCCCCCCGCCGCGGTGCCATTAAAGGCGCACTGCATAGCCCATCCCCGGGGAAGGCACTGGTTTGGGGGCGGGGGTGAGGATTCGCCCGATTGCATCCCGAGATCGGGATTCCCTGACCCCCTCTTCCCAGTTAACCTCCTTTCGGATTTGGCTACCTGAGAAGGTCCGATTGCATCCCGCGATCGGGATTCCTTCACCCCCGCTTTCCAGTTAACCCCCTTTCAGATTTGGCCACCTGAGAAGGTGCGATTGCATCCCAAGATCGGGATTCCCTCGCCCCCGCTTGCCAGTTAATTCCCTTTCAGATTTGGCTGCCAGAGAAGGTGCGATTGCATCCCGTGATCGGGATTCCTTCACCCCTGCTTTTCAGTTAATCCCCTTTCAGATGTGGCTACTTGAGAAGGTGCGATTGCATCCCGTGATCGGGATTCCCTCGCCCCCCGCTTCCCAGTTAACCCCCTTTCGGATTTAGCTACCTGAGAAGGTCCGATTGCATCCCGCGATCGGGATTCCCTGACCGCTACCTACTTAACCCCCTTTCGGATTTGGCTACCTGAGAAGGCTCCGTCCGATTGCCTACCGTGATCAGGGTTCCCTTACACCCGTTTCCAGATAATCTCCTTTTACCTTTGCCTATCTGAAAACGCATAGTAATCAGTTTCAATCAATTAAGAACATTCGGTATAGTTGAATTTAAAAAAATTACAAGTCATCGTCACTCTACCTGACCTTCACAATAAAAAAGTTATACAAAACTAGCGGAACCCGGCAGACGTTGTTCTGCCCTTCACCTCTCTCTTTCCCTTTCCCTCTGTCTCTCCCTCCCTTCCTCCGCATACTGAAAACTAATTGAAAGAAACGTTATTAATTATGTTCAATTACAAAATTCAGAATCGAACCCTGCGAACTTTCGTTTTGTTTTAAATCACTTGTAATAAAACCCAGAATAGGACCCCCAAAAACTTTAAACGAAACAATAAATAATTAGGGCCCCGGGATGTCAATTTACAAATTTGGAAAATATCTTCGCGGCGCCAGTATAAAATGTGGTAATAAATCGCTTGCAGAAGGGGCCTTTAAAGTGTGTTCAATTAGACTAAAATATTGCTTTTAGGGTTTCTTGTGTTCGGGGGGACCGGGTGATTGTCAGTCGAGTGATTGAGCTTCTCCCAGTTGGGGTGCCCCACCGAAGGGAGATACTTAGAGGGAAAAATTCTCCGCAAACTCAAGTATAGGTCGGCGCCGGGTCTCACTATCCAGACCAGCAGAGAGGGTTTACTGCATAAACTGGTGGAACTGCAGTTCCTCTCACCGGGAGATCCTAAGTTCGAGTCCCGACGGCGGCAGGATTTTCGATACTAGCTTGTCAGCTAGGTCGAATTCAGTCGCTGTCTGAAGGACAACACTTGCGGCCGGCTGCTCTGATCGGTAGTGTTCCGTTGTTTTCGCCGATCAACACCAGGCGAATGCCGGAGCAGTACCCTAACAATCGAGCCACGGACCGCTCGCGATCTTTCCTTCCTCTTCCTTGCTCTTACTCACACTAACATGTACTACACTACCACACATGCCGGGAGACCGATCGGGAGCTTAGAGATTGTCCCGGCTGGGGCGGTGCCCCGCTGGTGGGAGATACCTGGTTGAGGGGAAAACTCCGCTAGTCGACGGTAGGTGGGCGCCAGAACTCGCCATCCAGCGAGGAAAAGATCACCGCCACCTCCCGAGAAAAATCACGCACTACACTTACGGGACTAATGACCTGAGTAGTTGACGCGCGCGGAAACACGAATCAATCAATCAGTCACTATCCAGGTGTGAAGTATTCACCGCCACCTTCTAGGATAAAATATTTACTAACGGGATTAATGACTACAGCAGTTTAGATGGCCGGAAACATCAATGGCTATGTAGGATTATAACGTAAATTTTAAATAAAATATAACCTAAGTGTTATTCAAATTTTAGGTGATCGAAATAGACTTGAAATGTAAGATACTTGATTGACTGATAAACACATTCTTGTTTCCTTTCAAAAAGTGTCAGTAAAATTTCGAAACAAGTTCCGTCCCATGAACATTAGGGAGAACTGTTGTTTTATTTACGGTCCTGGATCTCACCAACCAGCAGGGAAGAAATAATTATGCCTGCTACGATAGAACATTTACTACACTTACGGGACTAATGACAATAGCATTTAACGTAGCCGGAAAAGGTAATTCAGTCAATGTATGATTATGGCGTCGATATAAAAAATATTACCTAAATATTATTCAGATTTTAGGAGATCAAACGTGGCTTGAAATATAAGATATTTGATTGGCTAATAAAAGCATTCTTGTTTCCTTTCAAAAAGTGTCAGTAAAACTTCGAAACACGTTCCGTCCCATGAACATTATGGAGAACTGCTGTTTTATTAACTTGGCCTTGTGAAGCATCGCCGATTCTCACTCTTCTCTTCGTGGGTTTTAACATGATTCAATCACCGCATACATTTTTCATGGGCAAAGCGGCCGATAGCATAAATGAATATTGATGAAAATTATTGAAGTTGATTTTGATAAACTTTCAATTTGTGTTTTCATTTTTACCCGCGTGGGCTGTTACTCTTTTTTCGACTGCGATAAAAATGCAAATACATGGAAACTGGAATCTCCATAAGACTGAATATAAAGTTGTATCGAAATTCGGTTTTGGTGAGCGTTTGTTGTATTACAAAAATCTGATGAATTCTGCCTTTGTGCCCAATATCACAAGTTCCTTCGCGCTGGCTAGATGAAATGTGGCGAGTTTATGTGGGTGAGATTCAGATAGGATGAGCGGATGGAATTCTTCAAAGCCATAATTCAGAAGATTTCTAAAGATCATTTTTATTTGCAAAATATTTCTGGTAGAAAACTAATAGTTTTAGCTTTGAAAGGTTTTTGTTGGTAATTGTGACTTAAAACTAATGTTTTGATAAGGATGTTTATCATTTTGGTGTCTGCGGGTCACTTATTTTATTTGCAGCCAACCCTAACAGCCGGATATTTGTTTTAACGTAACGTTGTTGGCGAAAATTCTTGAGTAAGTAATAATTGTTTTTCTGAACTATCAAATGAACTTTACTTAATATCCTTTTTGTTTAATATTTTTCAATTATAATTTGTTATTTCTTAAAAAATATGTACATGTATTTCCTTTTTGTTCTCTATTTCATATGTGTACTTTTTTATAATTTTAGTTATTCATATACATCTTTTTTTGGCCTGAAGATGAATGTACATCAAGCATTCGAAACGTTGCCGTAAATAAAAGTTGTTAATTTTATAAATATGACTGTCCGAAATCTTTTTGGATCTTCTTGAACTTTTACATCAATCTAAGTGACAGCCTTGCAAAAGAATTTCAAGATCTCTTGTAGAAACTTGATATTTGGTGCTGTGGTCTCACGTTCGTTGAGATCACAGATTTTCCCCTATGCTTCCTGGATCTTCATTTGGCCCAGTGTGCCCTGAAGCCGGCTCATGTCCCTGGACCGTGAATTTACAGGGCTTCCGCCTCGTAAATTGTATGGATTAATTTAATTACGACCAATTGGATTTCCGTGTTGTGACAGCATGGCTCCAAGGAAGAGAGAGTCTTCCATCAAATATTACAATTCATGTGTTGCGTTATAGAACATTATCTTTTTTTTTTTTCTTCTTCAATCTTGACTTGATATGTAAAGAACTGTTGTACTGTGTATTTTCCTCCTTGTACCAGGAGTACTGCAGGTTAACCTGCTTAGAGTTGATAGGATGTTAGGAATCCTTTTCCATTGAAGCTTCCCTGATTACTACCCACTTCCATGGTCCTCTGTACAGTAATGAATCGGGTATTTCTAGTAGGTCTTATTATGATATTGGAAGTGGGGTGAAGATAGCGTGGAAAGCGTCATGCTTCAGCCGGATACTTTTTACCTAATATTTACTGTTAATAAAGCCAGTAAATATCTAGTACGCATTTGGAAAGAAGGCTGAGTGAACCTTAGGATCACCCTGAATAGGCCATGTCCGGATAAAAATCCGCAGCTGTGCTGGGATTTGAACCCGGGTCCCTCAGGTACTGTGTGTTAATATACTATATCATTGCAATATCCACGAAAATAACTTTCGTTAAAAGATTTAATTTATTGCAGTGTTATCCTGGAGCATTTTATTTGTTATTCTTGAGCAGTGAGCGTTCATCTTTGTGGCAAACCAATTCGTGTGGTTTTGTCGAGCAGATTTTTTGCTGCTGCAGCCCAATAGTGAATCCACAATTTTCCTCTTTTTTTTCCTCTACGCCCCCTGGGAACTTCGTTCGACCCAGTGTGCCGTGAAGCAGGCACGTGTCCTCAGGCCGTGATGGCGTCGAAGAAGCGGCCGGGACATCCGCCCCGTAAATTGTATGGATTAATTTAATTACGTCCAATTGGATTACGGCGCCGTCGCCGCCGCCGCCGCCGCCGCCGCCGCCGCCTCCGCCTCCAGGAGAGATTTGACGCGAGGCGTTTGAGCCTTGAGCCTAAAGGGGCGCTAAGGTTTGCGTAAAGGACTGTCAATCTCCTTAATGTGAAAGCGCGTTGTGACGTTTGGGGGCGGTGCGGAGGGGAAGGTTGGGGGAAGTTATGTGGGGAGGAGAAATGCTGACGGAGGAAGATGGCGCTCGAATGTCTCAGCAGGCATTCACAACGGGCCATTGAGGCGTTTCGGGTAGGAAGGCTCAACTCTGTAACACGAGATTCGAGGAAACGGCGTTATAGCGTTTACCGCACGAGGCGAACTCAAAACTGAATTGAATTGCCTTATTTTACTTGGCGAGACTCAGGCCACGAGGCCTGATCTTCCGTCTGGCCACGCAAATTTCGCTACGCTCCTTTCACCAACTAGCGGAGAAAGAAGGTATTCCATGGGCGACGAAACATGCTATTTTGAATTTTGCTCAGAGGCGTCATTTAGGCTTGAGGATCTTTCACATGCAGTAAATCTACTAATATGGGACAGCGGGCTTTACTTCCCCTATGAAGGAAGGCGTACGAAGGATTTTTTTCTCCCTTAAAAATCCATGGCTTTGATCGGGATTGAACCCGCAAACTTGAGTATAACAGTCCGATACGCTAACCGTTACACCATCGCCGCCAAAATGTTTCTATGAGGGGGTATTTTCTGTGAAAAAGAAGGACTAATTCATTTACTCGTATATTGTACCTTTGAGCGTGAGGTGACATTGCTGTACTTCAGAATTGTGTATTAAAATATGTGCGAAGGCCGAAGAGGGGCAAGTTTTGAATTTTTCTGACGGCTAGACGCTGTTTTCGCTGAGGTCGCTAAAGCATTGTACCCTCCTGCCCAGGGCATATTCAGGTTCGAGCCTTCGAACTTTCTTCTGAACCCATGCTCAGCTGCTATAAGCCTGTGGTGATGTTGGAAGGACATACTATGTTAAAGCAACTGGTGCTTAGCCAAAGGAATAAATAAATATTATTTCGAATTTATCTCTTTCTTGTGAAAATAAACCCTCCTATTCTTCTATTATTTAATGATATGAAGTTTTATTTCCCTCTGACGAATAAAATTTCACTGGTAGTACAAATTTTATGTATGTGAAGGAGTCTATTCTCGGCAAAATTCTCATTAGAAAAATGAAATGTTTGTTATCCTAGGGAAATAATTTAAAATATTAAAATGCCATAAACATTGTCGTTTTCTGTCCACGAAATATAATATTGAATACATTTTCAAATGAAGCAAATCTTTATTTTGGTTTAAATATGGTTGTTGGCAAGAAGACATAACCCACTTGAGAGGTTTTGGTGTATTTTCAATTATGAAAATTGTTTTAGCTGTGAAATATAATTATCAACAGTGATTTATTTTTTCATTAAAGAATAAAATCTGCTGTTGCTAAGAACACTGTAAAAATTATGATAATGGGTGAAATATTTTATAGCACACAAAAGTTAATATATTTTAGTCATCCTATCTCTTGAAAAGTCTTCTTGGTTGGGAACGTCGTTTGATGTTCTAGCCTTTTTCACGTGTATGTTAAATCTTACTTTCCTCTGTTACACCATAAATTACAATGAATCATAGTTTCATTTCCGCCACATTGAAACAAAACGTCGTATTTAATAAGAAAATAATTTTTCATTGTTTTTCTCCTTTGAGTGGTGTGTTTAAAACTCACAAACTTGGAGTTCCTGTAATCGGTATTCACTAGTTTTTCCAGCAGACTTTGCTTCGTTCCGAACCGTGAACCTCGAGATTATGCTCCAACTCTCGAACTGTCGACAAGAGAAGTCGAGAGTTGCTGACGGCAGAGGGCGTTGGAAGCAGCCGACTTACGAGAATGTAGCCTGCTTCCAAAGCCTAAGAGCAGTCTGGTTTCTGAGTAAGAAGATAACACGTATTCTGTGGGTTCTCTGGCTTTCTGGAACTTTACTCAATGGTTACCAAACTCTCAAATGGAAGGAAATGCCGGCGAGAGAGTTCGCTTTAATACTTCGGTTTGCAATACCTCGCGGTTAGTAAGGTTCTTAACTGAGTATAATGTTTTTTATATTATTATATCTTCTTTGTATTTTTTCGTAGATCGAATTCGCTAAAAGTGCCGTCGGGCACTTAAATTAATAAACATTTCTGAAGTGCTACGGAAACGATATTAAAATGTTTCCTTCTTGCAACTGTAGTTACTTTCCCTCTTCCCAATTTAAGTGTGACATAATTATTTTAGTAAGTTAAAAAGGGAAAATAATTTATTAGCAAAATTTAGCAGATAATTTGAGTGTTTCCTGCAAAAACAATATTTCTTTTTATCATAAAAATGTATGGGAATACTATAAGTTAAAAGAAATATAGTCATGTTCTTGAAAGAAATAAAAATTCTTTGAAAAATAATTAATACTCAATTCATTATACAGTGAGAGTAATGCAAAAAGGAGGTAGAAACATGAAAGCAAGAATAATTGAATGAGTAAGAATGAGGAATAGTCAGGAAGCACAGCAGGTTGCGTGAGAGTAGACAGGATTTCAGCGAGTGCTAGCTTTATGGTCTACCTTTGGAACACACTTCATCTGAACTACAATACCTCGTATTATTTCATAAAGAATTATAAAGCAATAATAATTATTGACTGGTCCCTCACATATGGTGCTCTAAATGCCCGTAGTGTTCTACGCAAGTGACAAATATGCGTGATTGTGAGCTTATGTACTGCGTTCGTTTATTTTTATCTGTGTATGCACGTATGTGTATAGAGGTGTGGGATAGTGTTAGTATGTGCATACGTACGTAACTCTGTGCAGATGTTTATGTGTGGGTGCAAGAATTTCAGAGAGGGGGGTTGCATTCCAACTCAACCCCCTCCCCCAAAATATTTTTGAATAAGAAATTGGATTGGGTTTGAATTTGAATAAGAAAAATAAAACCTAGCTTGAAATTTAAGAAAAGAACATATAATAATCTTAGAAATCTTTGAAATGTGATGCAGTCTCTATGTGGATTGAATTAGAATATAAAGGATATTTCGAAAATATTTAGAATTTGTTAATACTTAAATTTTACATTCCTCATTTTTTTTACATTACATCTTTTTTTTTTTCTCCTCCTCTCTTCTCTTTTCCTCTCCTCTGTTTTCATATTCTCCGTCTCCTACGTCGTATCTTTCTGTCTTTTCTCCTTCTTTGTATTTCTCCACCCCGAGTGGATCAATGTTTCCGAGTTCTATTTTGCGCTAATGGAGGTGAGGTGATGGTAATAATGATGGAGGAAGGGGTAGATGATGAATATATGAAGGGGATTTTTTTTTAAGACTCTTCAAAGGTGATACATGGTAGCTGGAAAAACCTCACCATGCCACAACAGACAAGGAAACGTTTTTCTCTAGACATTTATGTTTTTTCCTCAAAACGTCCGTCCATCTCTAAACATTAGCACCTAAACTATTCCTAGGATTTTTACATTTATAAATGAATATTATCCGACAGATCGATTTCTGTTGAAGTTTCTCGAAAATTCAAAGTTGTTTTTGGTAAAAATGAGCAGAAGATTATGCATTTTCAGAAACACTCAAAATAATATTTAATCGGCTCCAAAAAGTTTTCTTTAATCTTATTTGAACAAAGAAAAATTCACTAAATAACATAAACACCTTCTTGATGCTTTCTTTTAATTTTTCAAAAATAAGAGAAATATTTTATTTTATAAGAGAAATATTCTGCCTTTTCTTATGTTCACACGACTTTTTCTCAAAATTTGCTTCAATTTTTTCTGTCAGAATTCGCTTAATAGACCAGGTTCTCTTCTTCTAAAATGTTCTTTACGCGCTTCAATTCTCTTATTAGGGGACTTTCCGAAAATTTGAAAATATGAGACAAAAGTGTCTTTTAGATGCCTGTAGGTATAATAAGTAGATACGAAGCAGGTAGGAAGTGGATAATCTATTGGTTTTAATTTCACGAGTGGAATAGCCATAATCATTTAGCCATCTCTGTCGGAAACGAACTATAATGCGATTTTTCCATAACTGCCTCTGAAGGCCCGGCTTCACGGTGGAATATATCACGTCATTTCGCGTCTTTCTCGGTCGTGCCGCTAGATGATGCATAATCAAACAGTACAGATGTCGCGGGCATGCTACATCTATCGGCACGACTGCATTTGGAGAAATTGCGGCGAAAGATAACTAAACTGGGACAGGATCTGCCGAACATGGATTACAATGATAGGTGTCAAAAATTTGGACTCACGAGACTGGCGCGCAGAAGAGAAAGAAGACCTACAATATTATTAACGGAGAGTATGACGTACAAGAATTTGAGGAAATTTTCATTAGACGGACAGATGATAGACTTCGAGAACACCATGGCACATTGCAGAAAGAAATTGTGCGGACCAACCTTCGCGCACAATTTATTACCAATAGGATCATAAATGCCTGGAACGCCTTACCACAAATCATGTGTTCGCGAGAAATCTAATGACATTCAAGAGAAAACTGGACCAAGCGAACCAAGAAATTGAACTGTCCTAATAAACTCTAAGTGTCCTGATACCCACTAAGTGACATTATAAACTAATAAACTACGGATTATGATATATGATATGATGTGAAGTGCTGTGTAATTGTAGATGTACGCATATCAGCTTTGGTACTGCCGTATAAATAGATAAATAAAAAATAAATAAATAAATAAATAAATAAAATAAAATCCACCGTGAAGACGGGCCTTCACAAGCAGCTAAGGAAAAATCACAGCACAGTATGAGAATGTGTGTGCCATCGTGCAGCGCTAGTAGTAGGCGATGCAGTGCCCACGTGAGCGTGTGATGCAGTGCGGGTTAGTGCGCCTATGTGTGTGTGCGCGCAAGGCGTGGCGAGTCCCACGCTCCGCTGCGCGCGGCGGCGGGTGGGGTGGGGGGAAGGGGAGGGGCGTTGTGCGCAGTCAGGGGCGGCGCAGAGTTTCCGCTGCGCGCGCAGACGCTCCCCACACGCCGCCCCCGCCCCCGCCGCCGCCGTCGCCACCGCCGCAACTGCTACTGCCTCCATCGGCGCCAACGACACCGCTTCCAACGCCGTCACCACATTGTCGCTACCGCCTCCGCTGCCGCCACCACAACGACCGCCACCACCACAATCTTTGCCGCCGCCGCCTCCATCGCTCCCGCAGCCTCTGCCGCCCTCGCGCCGCCCTCGCGCCGCCCCCGCGTACAAGTTAGGTACCATTTCAAAGATCCTATCTAATTTTTCGGGGTTATTGTATTAATCCGTCCAACTCCACTGATAACGCCACCACCGCCACAACCTTTACCACCGCCGCTACCACCCGCACCGACGCCACCACCACTGCCTCCGCCGCCCCCGCCCCCGCCCCGCCCCGTCCCGCCCCGCCCCGCCCCGTCCTGCCACGCTGCCACCACTACCCCCGCCGCTGCCCGCCGCCACCGCTACCGCGTCTGCCGGCGCCACTGCCGTCACCACCTCCGCTTCCACAGCCACCACCACCACCGCCACCACGGCCATCGTCTCCGCCGCCCCCACCGGCGCAGCCTCCGCCCACGCCCCGCCCCCCGCCACCACCGCCGCCACTACCCTCGCCACTGCCCGCCGCCGCTACCGCGTCTGCCGGCACCACTGCCGTCACTACCACCGCATCCACGGCCACCATCACCGCACCCGCACCCGCCGCCGCCGCCTCTGCCTCCCGCGTCGCGTCGTCGTGGCTTCCGCCTGGCGTCCCGGACGCAGCTGACGCCGCCTCCGCCTCCGCCTCTGCCCCCTCCGCCAGCTGCTGTGTCGCATTCAGACGCTGTCTGGACGAGGAACCTAGACGCCTGGCCGCTCTGGTCGGTAGTTTTCCGTGGTTCCTCCAATCCATATTGAGTGAATGCCGGAACACTACCCTATCGAACGGGCTAGGGACCGCGCGCGATTTTTCCTTCCTATGTATTGTCCTTTCGTACCCCTTTCATACACACATACATCCATTACACTACCAGACATGCCGGGAGACCGGTCGGGAGCTTAGAGCTTGTCTTGGATACGACGATGCCCCCCTGGTGGGAAATACCTGGTTGAGAAAAAACAGAGTAACCAGCGCTAGGTCGTTGCCGGATCTCACCATCAGCGGGGGAAGGCCACCGCCACCTCCCGCGGTAAAACTTGCACTAAACTTACGGGACTCACGACCACGACAGTTGTGCGCAGAATCACTAATCATTCAAAGTGTGGGTCGGCGCTGCATTCCACGATCCACTGGGGAGAACACTGCCACTTCCAGACATCCCAAAAGCGTTCATCGCTAAACTAATGACCATAGTAGTTGAAGTGTCCGAAAACAATCAATCTCTGTCAGCGTGGCACGCCTCGGTTCGGCTGTTTCGCACAGTATCCACTCTACCAACGTCGTGGTTTCGCCACCGCTTGACGTCCTCCCCGATATTTTATTAGTTTTGTACTTCGTAAATTTATAAGTTTAGTAATCTGTGTTTGAAACACATAAGCTACATGTTATTATTGACAATCTCCTAACTGATATTCACGATAACTTAAATTCCATGAATATTCCAATTCCTTGCTCTTCGCTCCTTTTCTTTCGCTATGGGTTTGAAAGTTTGGTACCATCTCAAAGACCCTACCTATTTTTTGGGGTTATAGTATTAATCTACCTGTATTTATCATGTTTACAAATTCGTGTATATTTATTTTACTTTTTTTTACATATTTACATTTATTAACATATTTATATATTCTTTTATTTATAAAACAAATTGCACTTCATTTATATTATTATAAAACAAATTACACTGTTTGTAAATGTAATAATTAGTATTAAGGTAACCACTATTATATCTTGTGTGATTCTTCTCATAATGTCCAGATGCATTAATCGATACCGAAATTTCAGTTAATTGTTTAGCACTCATTGGTTTCTATTATGTTTTCTACATAAACTCAACAAATAAGAACCATTTCCATTACAGCTGCCTAATTTTCCACGGTATACTATATTATCCTCTTCTCAACCTCCCACAAAAATGTATCCTTAATCTGGCTTTAATTCCTCTAATCTGGCAACACTGCTGTAGACGTCGTAGTAGAATGCAGTTTCCAGACGATGTTAAACTAGATTTCATTAATTCATTCTAATCATCTCGACCTCTTTTCTCGCTTGTCGGGAGCGTAAAGTCGAGCCAACATTCATTAGTGAAAGTGGCACGCATGCACAGCCTGAGTTCATTTCCTTCCCGCCTTTGTCGCGAGATCTTATGTCTCCCCGGGGGCGAATCATTGTTTGAACATACTGCTCTAGAAGCAGAATAATAAGTGAACGTTTTTAGCTACGATTAGGGGGAACAGAAATATTATTTTTTTTACTTTCATTCTGCGGAGTAGAGAGAAAGTTATGAAATGCTGCGCGAAAAAATCGGCGAATTTTCGTGAGAAAAACTCTTATCACAGGGCCCTCGTAGAGAAAAAGTGGAAGAAGAGATCCATTGAATCCACTAGGCTGACTAGGCTGCAGCCTAGGGCCCGCAACTTTTGGGGGCCTATAAATTTGTACATTTTTTTTTCTCATTTTTTATAGAATTTAATGGAATAAGATTTACAAGCAAATGTTCTAAACTTTGCACAAATTTTCTGTTTTAAATAAATACACATAAAGTATATTAATATATTTATATCTTTTATTCTAACATAGACTGATACACTTAAAAAAAGTGTATAATAAAAAAAATAAAAATATAATTTAATAAATAAAAAATATAATTTTGCTCGTACTCTCGAGCGCCGAGAAAAATATAATTTTATGGCTCTATTGCCTCTAAGAGTTGTCCACATCGATTGAACAAAGCATTGTTTGTCATATTGTTTTTAAAATCAATATATTATTATTGTTAATTATTGTACTTAAAATTTCAAATTTAATATATTATATATAACGTATATACTATATTATTATTATTATTTATATTAATATTTATTAATAAAATAACTATTCAAAGGCATAATTATGTTGGGATGTACATTAATTATCCTAGGGCTAAAGGGCCCATTACATTTTACAACCTAGAACCCAAAAGCATGTTACAACGGCCCTGTGGATGAATCCAGTTGCCAAATTTAGAAAAAAAAACTCTAACACGTATTGTAGCCAGAATCCATATTTTGTGGGACCCTGATACCGAAATATTGAATGACGGCAATACGTCTATCCATCCGTCCGTCAGTACATAACGCTAGCCGCTAAACCATTAAGCCGATTTTCTCCAAAATTGATATTCCTCAATCGATATTAATCAATCTCAACCAATCAATCAGCCCCTTAAATTTCAAATTGATATTTAAATTTTGGAGGATGCTTTACATGAAGCCCATGGAACATTTTCCAAACTTTCAAAATAATGACCCCATTGTTTTCGATTAAATTGTGTTGTTGTAGAGTGTGAAGGACGTTTAAGAAAATGGTGCATATGTCTTGTTCATTAAAAACTCTGATTTTTCGAGAATTGCAAAAGTTCAACATTTTTTCGGAGTCTTCCTAAGACTAAAAATTTTAAAGATAGAAATATTTTTTTTTCTAAAAAAAATCTGTTCCTTATAGATAGATTTTGGAATAAGGTCAGGTAAAATTTTTCGAATATTTCAGTACTTTTCGCGTAATTTTGAATGAAAATATGGGCGAGAAAGTATTACTAGTTTCCTTTTTACTTTAGAGCAATGCCTTTTAGTATATTCAATAATTTTATTTTATGACAAAAGGAAATGACCCATTTTTATTAATTTTTTTTGCATTTTTCGTCGATTTTGACTAATAAGTAATTTTTTACCATTTTCCGTCATTTTTAAAGCATTTTAATCGATTTTAATATCATTTTAATGGTACTTGCTATAAGTAATATTTAGCAACAAATTTTCTCCACAGAATTCGTGAGTAGCTTATTCGATTTCTTCGCTCAGTAATTGTAGTGTCAGTTTGTGACATTGACATCTCAGGTTCCTGTGACGCCCATCAGCGCCATTGCAGGTTCAGCGGATTTCGGGATAACTAATGACAAAGATTTCTGGGTACAGAACAGTCCAAACCAAAAGTTCGCAAGTTGAAATTCACTTGAACAAAAGGAAGAAGCCTCGATTACATCAGTAACATATCCAACAGCTTCAGTTGTTCATCTGAACTTGTTTTGATAAAAAAGTTTTATTTCATTTTTGTTTTCTTTTTGGACATTTAACATTTTAAGAGCATTTTGTTGATTATTTTTTAGCTTTTTTAGGTCATAAAATTCGCTCCCTGGTTAGTATTAATGGGCCGATGTGTTTTATCGGACCTTTTCGGACCCAAGAAACAATATTATAAGCTCTGACGATTTTTAGGAAAGGGAGTCAAGACAACGGTATTTTTTATCGATAACAAGGGATTAATTGATTATAGAGGCATAAGAATTGTTACTAGCGTTGCACGAAAAGTTTTTAAGGCTCTTGCACGAAATGTTTTTAAGTTTTTAGGATCTTGCATTTTATCAAATTGTTTCCAGAAGGATACTTTGGGGAAAACATGTAATGACTGATATTTGCCGTACATCACACACGGATATGAATGTCATATATTACAATATGAATGAGTCAAGTAACATCAAATAAAATTCATTCTTAAAATTCACACTACATACGATGACTGTTAATAAAAAATGAATCAAAATTTGGCAAACGTGGAGAATATTGTTAAGTGGTGAAATATTTTAGTGCAATACATTTTTAGCACAAGTTTAGAGTATGTATGTTGTATATAAGCAGATTAATAATATATGATGTATGTAATTAATGTGAACAATTTTCAATTATCTTCTATGTAACTCTGTAAAATAACGATGTAATTTGTAATAAGAGTTTGTTTACTATATGTTTTTTTTTTGTTCACAGGTGAGTACGGGAACAGTACTTGTTTAACACCGTGACCGATTGGTGAGTCTGTTGTGAAATGCACTTGTTTAAAAAACCACTTGATTCTAGAATATCTGTTGCTCTCTGCTCAGAATATGTTGTATGTTTGTTGCAAAAGTAAGATTCACAGTAGTTTAGACATTTGAAGTAAGAAAAAAGGTGACTGTCCAATATTGGGGCCAATTCGCGTAAATGGTCGTAGAAAATAAAAATCTTATTGAGTCAAAAGAAAAATATAATCCTTTCTGATAATAACGAACTATTTCATATTAAAAGTTTCAAAACTTTAACCACAAGAAATAAATTGATCTCGTATTAACGCGACAGATTGAATCGTTGTTAACGTACTTCAGTTAACGTACTTCAGTTAATGTAAATACTTTTCGATGTACAGAAAACTATTGTAATACTTTATTTTCGAAATATTCCCCTCTGTGCATTTATTGGGAAAATGTTTTACTCTGTAAACGGTATGTTTTGATCATTTTACCAGATGGGTGACAGGTACAATTTTAGAGCTTCGCCATGTATTAATACGTGAAGTCTTGTCGCGCGGAGTAACCAGACTGTCATGTTCACTTGTTTTAATAAAACATTGTTCAATAAACACGCATTTCCTCATTAATATTATTTTTATTCTCTTTTGTGTGTAGGAAAACGGAAAAAACGAAAATAAATTGATTAAAAATCAAAGCATATCTACGTGTCAGGTGATCAAAATTGTTTTGCGTATTAAAAATATTGTCAAACGTTAATTAAGTTAAAATAGAACAAGCTGAACCACAAATAGAACACCATATTTATTTGTATTGTTTACTGTAAAACAATTTTGTAATGGAAATATTTTTTTAGTTTCTGTTTCGTAAATGTCTAAACTTATTTTGCAACAATTTGAACATTCACGATTCTATTACATGTATTACTGCCATCTCCGATGTTTTCTAAAGAAACTTATGCTCTAAATAAAGAGTTAAAAGGAATAATTTTTAGTATAAAATCATTCTAAACTGATTTTTTTTCTAATTTATCAAGAAAGGCCTCCGAAGCATAATTTTTATATGCAGTTTGTACTCGTAAGTGCTTTTGAAGGCGAGGACATATCTGGTTTGTGTTTCACCAGTAAATGTTGGACGTAGGGAAGGATGGGAAAGATGGCACGCGGTTTGTGTCACATTGCGTATAGTGCGACTTTTCTAACTCTGTATAGAGCCCCTGTGGCCAGGATGGAATATCACACGGCATTTCGAGTCTTTCTACGTTGTACCGCTAGGAGTGACATAATTGCAAGCACTGCTTGAGACGGTCGCGATCATGCGATATCTATCTTAATGAGAACGACGCGAAATACCGTGACATATTCCATTGTGAAGACGAGCCTTGAGGGGCAAAGTTAAAAAAATAGCAGTATTAGGTACGATTAATACCGTATGTGCCTCTCTATTTGATGGGAGAATGGGAGTTCAGACCAACAACTGTCAATGTAGTAACTCTGACCAAGAGGTCTTGGAGCTCGAGTCCCGACGGCGGCAGGATTTTCGACACTAGCTATTTAGCTAAGTCAAGTTTAGACGCTATCTGGAGGAGAATTCTAGCGGCCGGCTACCCTGATCGGTAGTTATCCGTGGTTTCTACGATCAACACCAGGCAAATGCCGGAGTCCATGCCCTAACAAGCGGGCCATGGACCGCGCACTATCTTTCCTTCTTTTTGTTCTATCCGAACCCTTGACTTACACACACTTACACTTACATGCAATATACTATTAGATACGCCAGGAGACCGGTCGGGAGCGTAGAACTTGTCCCGGCTGGAGCGATGCCCCGCTGGTGGGAGATACCTGGTGGAGGGGAAAACCCCGCTAGTCGACGGTAGGTCGACGCCGGATCTCATCATGCAGCGGGGGCAGACTACCGCCACCTCTCGAGCCAAACCATTCACTACGCGTACGGGACCAATGCCCATAGCAGTTGATGCTCCCCGAAATCTCTAACCAATCAATAAATTAGATTACTGTCAAAAGGTTTAAGCATTGGAATCGTATTACCACGGTGTACGATATATAGGTGTGTTCACTCCCAGTCTAAAACCGAAGCTTATGTCAGGCTAGTTCTCACAGTTCTCGCATAGAAGCGCTGCGTTCTTTGGGTCTCATTTGGCACGGTCGTGATTGGTCGTGATTCATTCGACAGCTGTCGTGATTGGTCGTGATCCATTCGACAGCTCTGTAGCTGGCTGATTTCTAATTTCAGGTCAGTGATTTGTCGCTTCGCGGTGCAATTGGTAAAGTCTAAAGCGAACAGTTAGGAAAATGGATAGGAAATGTTTTGAAAAACTGTGTAATAGCCACAGTTTAAGATGTCATCTTAAGATGTATATCTCACACCGTGACCCAAACCGATCGTGCGCGCCGTACGGACAAGCGAGGAACTAGCCTCAAACTGGCTTCAGAAAATTTGCCCCAAAGGCGGCTAGTTGACACACTTATATATCTTACACTGTGATATTACTATTGACCCGTATACGACCGACTTGAATTTTGCGGCGTGGAAGTTTTCCACGGACTGTACAGTCATCCATCGCGTATCCACCCGCGTGCGGACGGGCGGACGGGCGGACGGGCGGACGGGCGGACGGGCGGACGGGCGGACGGGCGGACGGGCGGACGGGCGGACGGGCGGACGGGCGGACGGGCGGACGGGCGGACGGCGGACGGGCGGACGGGCGGACGGGCGGACGGGCGGACGGGCGGACGGGCGGACGGGCGGACGGGCGGACGGGCGGCGGACGGGCGGACGGGCGGACGGGCGGACGGGCGGACGGGCGGACGGGCGGACGGGCGGACGAGTAGACGGGCGGGCGGGCGGGCGTGCGGGTGTGCGATCGCGCATTCACTCGCTGCATGATTCATATGCAGATGTCTGTGTCTCCACTTCTCGCCGCCCGCCCGCTCGACCTGCGCAGTCTGCCCGTGATGGATCGCCCGCGGCGCGAGGCGGCGCGACGCGGCGCCGTGAAATACGCGCGCTTTGTGCCTTCGCCGCTCTGCCTCGCGCGCAAACGTTGGAATGGCCGCAGCAGATGGCCACGACGGAACTCGCATATCGCTGTTACATTATTGGTAGTCGCTCTGAATAGAGCGGATGTGTCCGCTATTTAGAAGGGTTTTATTATTTTTATTTTTGTTTTTAATAAAAAAGTAATGATAATAATAATGGTAATAACAATGATAATGATAATAATTATTACTTTAATACCGATCCGATTGCCGAGATCGCTGAGTCAGTAGTGCAGTGATGATCTCAGACCAAAGGATCACGAGTTCGACTCCCGTCTCGGGCCTGGTTGTATTGTATGTGTCTCTGTATGTTCGTATGTGTCTGTTTCATCATCATCATCATCATCAACAGTATTTCATCCCATGACACAGGGCTAGCAACCTTGGGGTATAAAAATGGCAGCATTTAAATTCCTGATTCTCCCGTACAGAGAAAGTAACGTGACCAGAAAGTAACCCGATAATGAAGTCTGAGCCCCAGTGGGATGCAAGTATCGCGTGGCCCCATGATGGCCAATTAGCGAAATGAAAAAAATTAATAATAATAATAATAATTTATTAATTAATAATTAAATACAAGACTTTGGAAATCGAGATCAGCCGAATGTGGGGCGTAAAAGCACAGGTCGTCCCGATAGTTATCGGAGCTCTGGGATTTGTTCCGCAAAATTTCAGTAAGAACTTGTCTAAACTCCCAGGTAATTCAAAAGACTGGGAAGTGCAAGAAATCGCTTTATTTGGAACAGCCCACATTTTGTGCAAAATATTGTAGAGGCACCGACAGTCCCTAGATCTACTCCTTAGGTAGCTGGTTGCAACCTGGAGTAGATTTTATATTCAGCCGACTCATAACATCTTTAGCCGTGATTTAGAGGAATAATAATAACAATAGTAATAATAACAATAACAACAACAACACATATCTTTCTATTTTTGACAAACGAAAAGTAATTCACAAAATGTATGACACAATACAGTTCTCATACGTAGGGTTCAAAGGTCATCAGGTGTTTACATGAATTAATTATTGTACATGTTTTCATCTGAAAGTAAAAATGACAAACTTTTTTACTGAATACAAACTTGTTTGTATACATCGTCTACCATTAAAACATGGTAGATTAAAAATTAGATATAAATTATGAAAAGAGTGTATGTACGTCATGATGCGAACAAATCAGTTCACGAAACGTTGTACCTGTAACATGAAATATGTTATTCTAACAATTGAAATAGGAAATTTAAAAGACTGTTTCTGTACTAATTGGGAATTTCATTGTCTTAAAACTGAAGATATTATAAATAACAGAACCTGTTAAAACAATACGACAATTATAATTATATTAAATAATGTTCAGATCAGTACCTAAATCGAAGTCCCACGCCGGTAGTCGAACGTCTTAAGCAAACTCGAAAGTCAAGCCACTCGAGCTACCGCGGGTCCCTGGATGAATGACCGTCTGGGAAACCCGGATATTGACTGGACTGAGCCCCTGGTCGATAGAGATGAAAAGCTAATGACTTGCGAGTTGACGTGACGTATGACTGAATTAAGTTCAAGGAAGATTACTCGACATTCAACGCCGAAAAAGGCTTGGAACGTTGTTACGCAAATAACAGATTTATTTTGAAAAATAGACGCTCACCACTCGCAGGGTTCCGAATTGTTGTAACGAGGTTCTTGAGAGACGATTCCCTGTAATGATTGTTTATTCAGATAATTCGATATATTCGTTATGTTTTCAGGCAAATTCAAGCAGTTATTAAATTCTTCAAATTACTCGTTTCAACACAATCCTTGTCCCTTGGATGTCACAGATGCTGCTACCTAATTTAATTGCACGTTCTACTGTCATTGCCGAAATAAATCACATAGGGCCCTCTGTGGTGACATCCTGCCTCAGCTCAGGTAACCTCAATGACCGCCTGCAATGAAAAATGATTCGCTCTTGCAGCTTAGTTCTCACGCTTCAATACTAGGGTTCGGGACGTTCGTCAAGGCCAGGATGTCTTCTCCCCGCCCGCCCAGGCCGAAGAGGCGATGGTGGCTCCTCATGACGGGTAAGTTGAGCCTCTAAGACAGTGGTGTCTAGGTCTTCTACTGATGGCTGTGGCTGTGGTACCACGAGCTTCTCTGCACCACTAGCGTCGGGAAAGGAAACTATTAGTAACCCCGCCGTTTTACAATAGAGATGGCGTTGTCTCTGGTGGCGGAGCAATGAACTGCGTGGAGGGGCGATTTCGTCGTGGCACTCGTGCCACGGACTCCCGCTCGTGGCATCGACCTTGACAACACTGCTCTACGGGACGGAACCTTCCCCTCTCTTTTCACCCATGCGCAGTCCAGGTTTTTTCTTCAAAGTGGTCGAGTGTTAATTACTTCATGAGCCTTATTAACGTGATTCATTACTTCATAATTGAAAAGTACTTTTTTCCAAATTTTTGTTGCGAGGTACTAAGTCTTTTAAGAATTTATTAATATTATACAATTAATAGATTGATTCTTTTTCATAATTCTTATCCCCGATGGCACCTGCAGCAATATACAGATTTTGTAATTTCAGTTGAAGGTTTTGTAATTTAATTTGCACTACGCATTCCTTGGACGTTTAAAACATCAAAAGTTTACGCTGTATCTATCCAACGAAGTGGAAATAGTATTTTGGGTTCTCAGTTCCTGAAACTTGTTATTCAAAATCGGGTCAGGAGAAGTTAATATTCGCTCAGAAATATTTCATTACGCGCAGAGGCTTAAAACATTACACAGTTTCGTATAGTGGCGTGTTCCCTAGTATGTTCCTAGAGAACACGGTAATACACGTTTTAAAGTCTGTCAAATATCTGCCTTTCTTTAGGTCACTCTGTAAGGCAGATTTTAAGAATAAACGGTCGTTGTGAATGGGAAAGAGCGCTACTTTGCAGTTAAGAAATTGATGACTACCTTCCTTTTTGAACATACGCGCTGTGTGTGTTCCATCGTTTGTTCCTGAATTTCTTAGAGCCATTCTCTTCCGCCGCTTTTTCATCCATCAAGACAATAAGCCACGACGTGCCTCGGGCTGCTGTTTGGAAGGAAAGGAATTTTTAATAATGGATTCCAAATATTCATTTTCTTTGGTGTTCTCTCTCCCACTCTCCCTCCCCCTCCCTCTTTCTCACACACACACACACACACACACACACACACACACTCGCATATGACTTGCGTTATTGCGTCAGTGGAAAATCGTAGTCGTACAGTCGGAGACCTATAATGATGAGGCTGTGTAGTATAGCCCTGAGTGGTCGTCTACAATCCCACAGAACTTTTACTTTCCCTGGGGATCATATCACCGAGGTGGGCACCTTGAGCAAAGTTCTTACCCTCGTCTCCCGCGTTGTCACAAGAACACTGATGAGTTGGTTTCCGGGTACGCTAGGGCACGATATGCACTAGCGTACCCGCAAACTATCCTGTAACCCCGAAACTATCCGTAACCGAAGTCCAGGCCCAATGGCGTGATTCTCGCCACCAATACTTTTTTTTTTTGTTTCGTGACTCGACCATCATGGGGCCACGCGATACGTGCATCCCATCGGGGCTCAGAAATGATTATCGGAGTAGGTGCACGTTATTTTTCTGTAGGGATTTTTTTGATTGATTGATTGGTGTTTCCGGGCGCGTCAACTACTTAGATCATTAGTCCCGTAAGTGAAGTGCGTGTTTTTCTCGGGATCTTTTCCCCGCTGAATGGCGAAATCTGGCGCCGACCTACCGTCGACTAGCGAGGTTTTTCCCTCAACCAGGTATCTCCCACCAGCGGGGCACCGCTCCAGCCGGGACAAGCTCTAAGCTCCCGACCGGTCTCCCGGCATGTGTGGTAGTGTAGAGCATGTTAGTGTGTGTGTGTGTGTGTGTGTGTAAGAGGGAGAGGATAGGACAAGGAAGAGGAAGGAAAGATCGCGCGCGGTCCGTGGCCCGTTTGTTAGGTACTGCTCCGGCATTCGCCTGGTGTTGATCGGATAAACCACGGAAAACTACCGATCTGAGCAGCCGGCCGCAAGAATTCTCCTCCCGACGGCGACTGAATTCGACCTAGCAGACAAGCTAGTGTCGAAAATCCTACCGCCGTCGGGACTGGAACCTAGGACCTCCCGGTAAGAGGGACGGCAGTGACATCAGGTTAATGCACTGAGCCATCTCTCCCGGTCTAGGGGGAATCAACAGCTTAATGCTGATTCCACTTTTAAGTTCCAGAGTTGTTAGCCCTGGGGATGGGATGAAATTATGGTGATGATGATGATGATGAATGTCGAAACAGACGCACACAAACATACAGAAGCACAATCCAACTATGCACGAGGAGGGACTTGGGCCTGCGATCCTTTGGTCCGAGATCGCTTCTGCACTACTGTTTTAGCGATCTCGGCCACCGGTTCGGCAAAGACTATTTATTTACTAACTTATGTATTTTCACTTGTGTACTGACATTTGATATGCGATAGCGCAGAAATACTTTAGCAATTAGCATGAGAGATGTTTCAAAATAATATTGTATTTATTACATAAAATATAATAAATATGTGATAGAAATGCTGTATAAAATGACAAAAAGTGTAATGGAAATGCAATTTATTACAAAAATGTCACACTTTCGTAACAACGCATCACGAGAATGTCATTAATTCTTTCCCAATCTATATCGTTCCTTTTGCTCTAATTGCAAGACTTATCAGCAACATTTAAGTTTCTTTCACTTGTGGTATTTGCAGCTGAAATATAATTTTTGCCGTCAGCCATGACTAAATAGACACCTGCATATTCTGCAAGAAAAAATACTCCATTGTATCGCGTCCATAATGGGTCATTGACACGTGTAATACTCAAATTCAGCTAGGACTGAATAATTTTTTCACATCCTGTATAACCTTTAGAAAGTAGCGGTGGTGAACCCTGGCGACTGTAATTACCGATCGGTAGCAACTCTGAATGCAGGCAAGGACTGCACACGGCCACTACGACAAGCGACAAAGACGCCGGGCGTAATCCAGCATTCATTCGCAGCATAATGAGGCGTCTAAACACCATATTTCAAAAACGATTACATATTAAAAGTACTCTTGTGTGTATGTTCCTGAATTACATATATTATCAATAAATGTCATGTGCAAACATACTTGTATCTTAATTAAAAATGTATAAACTGTTCAGTAATCGATATTTTAATGGTAGGAAATGGTGTGGTGTTTACGATGCTTCTATAATCGATTGATTTTGATTTCGAGATATATTTATATTGGGGGAGGGTGATACGTTTAGTTTTGGCCCGGCTGACTCCAACTGAGGCTGCGCCACTGGTCCGGATTTGGCGAGCGGTTGCTCGCTGTTCGCCCAATAGCGAATGCGTGGAGCCGGCTGAATGCCCCGGCTGAATGCCAACGGCTGAATGCCCCGCTGAAGCGGGGCAGGGACTGTACACACACACACACACGACCCGCTGCGCGCAGCAACAGAGACGCAGGCCGTAATCCCGCATTCATTCCTTGCACAATTCATGGCCCACTGCGCGCCCCGTCCATTCATCTCCCTAGCGACGTCAGCGGCAGCAGCACTTGCGATCGAGCGGGGGGGAAGAGGGGGGCACGGTGCCCCCCGGCTGTCTGCCCTTCCCCCCGTGCCCTCTAGGGCCTCGCGCCGGCCGCTCGGTCGGTCGGTCGAAGCCGTTTGTCTCTGCCAGCCCCAGAGCCTGGCCGCGTCGTGCCGCCGCGTCGCTCTGGCACCCGGGACGAGTGGCGCGGCACGACGTTTGCCGAAGGTAGCCGAAGGTACACGAAGGTACACGCCGGTTGCTTGTCAGTCCGCAATGGTGAACTAGTATACTGGTCGACCAGGTATCTCCCACCAGCGGGGCACCGCTCCAGCCGGGACAAGTTCTAAGCTCCCGACCGGTCTCCCGGCTTGTGTGGTAGTGTAGAGCATGTTAGTGTGTGTGTGTGTGTGTGTAAGAGGGAGAGAATAGGACAAGGAAGAGGAAGGAAAGATCGCGCGCGGTCCGTGGCCCGTTTGTTAGGGTACTGCTCCGGAATTCGCCTGGTGTTGATCGGAGAAACCACGGAAAACTACCGATCAAAGCAGCCGGCCGCTAGAATTCTCCTCCAGACAGCGACTAAATTCGACCTAGCAGACAAGCTAGTGTCGAAAATCCTGCCGCCGTCGGGACTCGAACCTAGGACCTCTCGGTCAGAAGGACTGCAGTGACATCAGGTTGATGCACTGAGCCATCTCTTCCGGTGCGATGTTTTCTAACTTTGCCCCTCAAGGCCCGTCTTCACGATGGAATATGTCACGGTATTTCGCGTCGTTCTCAATTGCGCCGCTAGATACCGCCTTATCGCGACCGTATCAAGCAATTATTGCAATCATGCGACATCTAGCGACACGACCGAGAAAGACGCGAAATGCCGTGTAATATTCCATCGTGGCCATAGGGGCTTGAGAGGAAGAGTTAGAAAAATCGCACTACATTTCTTCAAAATTAGAAAATAAAAAAATTCTCCGTTTTCCGGCGCACGATTATGTAACTTTCTCTTCTTACGAAGAAATTCGTAAGGCGAGAAAGTAAAAAAATACGCGGTCATCTGAAATGGTTGTGATATATTGCTAGAAGCATGTAGAATTAGTTTAAAATTTATAGAATGTTCGATCAATTATATCGCAATTTATTCTGGAGTGTGGTGTTGAGCACCTTTACTGGTGTTCTGCGGATATCTGGAAGGTATTGGTATATGACTATTAAGACCGCAATATCCTTATTTTATTTTGATAGGTCATTTATATAACTACAACCCAATGTGATTTCGCTGAAGGTCGTTGAGCCATTTCATCATAGCGTACATGGTACGTTATGTACGGCTAGGGAGAAAATCCCTGAAGGGAAAAACACTTCCTGTCACAAAATAAATTAATGCTAATCTTTTAAATTCATTCTCAACTCTCTTTCTGGCTTCTGTGGTGAGCGGTTGGCGTAAATGTCTGTTAGGCTCAAGTTAGCGGATTCAAACCCGATCGAAACCGTGAAATTTTAAGGGCGGAAAACCCCTTTGAACGCTTTTCCTTCGCAGAGGAAGTGAAGCCGGCTGTCCCATGTTATAGATTTACTGTATGTAAAATATCATCAAGCCTAAAAGAAGCCTTTGAGCTAAAGTAAATTTTATAATCGCGTGTTTTGGGTCCTGAAAGATAGTGAAAGAAGTGTAGGGAAATTTGGTAGTCAGGCGGAAGGGTAGACCTGATAACCTGAGCTTCGCCGTGTAAATTAGTTGTCATTGATCCATTGAGGTAATTATAGCCAGGTGTGAAGGTATGTTTTTTTCTCCTTAAAGACCTCGGTCAATTCAGCATCTGAAATAGAACAGTGACCTAGAAAATCGTACACATAGCCACCTCTGCGCTTACTTACCGCCCAAACATACTCATTTACCCTAGAATTGTCTCATTCATTTCTTTCATTTGCTATTCGGTCCAGAAACCGTTCTACTTTGTACTAACCTGTACTATCTCTCGTCACTAGTACCCTTTCTCTAATAGGCCGAAAACCTTCCTAGACATTTTCTAAAATGTGTCATAAAGCGAAATCTTTTCTTTCTTAATATATCCTGGAAAAGAGTTTCGTTTCTATGTCGGCAGTAATAGTTTCCCATACCCATCTATTTTCCTTGGAGGGGAAAGTATATACAGTTTTTGATGGCATAGCAGTTTAGGAGGAAGTAGATCCAACCTTTTTTCTCGCTACAAAATCTGCCAACGAATTTTTTTAATCCGCGTTGTATCCAACCCGGGTGCGTCAGAATGTGACCTGCCGAACATCAGTGCATAGGAAAAATCCTAATAATCAAAAGAAAAATGTCGCTAGTGTTATTCTGTTAAATTAATTTCTTACTGTATGCTCATTGGCAAAAATTTTCAACTCTCCACATGCCCTAGAAGATTTTAACATTTATTCTGAGTCACTCTATATACGTAAATCCACATGTAAGGAGAAATTAATTCCCTCAGAAACCTTCATTTCATGTTCCTAAAATTACACTTGAATATTAAAATTAGTTTAATCCGAAATCCTCTTTGAGCACTTACAAAATCAACATGATTGGAGATTGTATCCTTCTCTTTATCTCATGATAAGAAGGCAACGACTTAAACGGTGACTTTCACTTCGCGCAAACTTGTAGTATTTGTTGCAGTATACTTACGAAACGATGAATACTTGTAGAAACCAACATTTAACTGTGCATCCATAGTTTGACTTTATGAGACTCCAATGGCCGCACGAGTTGTTGCAACACTTCAAGCACTGAGCGAGCTTTGTAAAGTCGACTCGAAACAATATAATATGACATTTGGTTAATGGTAGCTATACCAAACGCCTGTAACTGTTATGAATGCAACCCGCTCTACGGAGCTTAATACCTGGTTGCGTTTTGTAGGAACGTTGAAAAGTGGCAGTACATTTCAAGTGTTGGTGGAGTATTGGAAATTGTATTCAGAAGCAGAGATTTCTTTCGTAATTTATCGATATTTGAAAATAGCGTATTAAAAGTACATTAGCAGAGTTACAGTTTTACTGACGGTAGTCGTGTAAGTAAAAATTTAATAATGGGAATGGGAAGTCTCTCAGCAATAAAATGTTTTAAGCAAAAACTCAGTGATCACCAAATAGTTTTATTTATTCATCGTTTATATACATTGTATAAAAAACCAAGATACTTTATGGGAGTTTACACAGCGTAAGTAGTATTGTCTTTATTATTTAAGATCGTTTTCGGAAACTTCACAATTGTTTCCGAAACCTTTTTCCGACCATGAAACACTATTTTAAACTTATTCTATCAAAACAACTCTCTCTCCGTAAAAAACTTACTTCCTCCCTCAACATAACTCCTGGTTTGTCCCGTGTATAATGTATTTTCATATATTTAGATCTTATATCGGTTGCTTTCTATTCAGAAGATCGATATTTTCCTTTTCACATATCAAGGAAAACGTTTTCTTCATAAAATCGGGGTATCGAAATTTTACATTAATAGTATAGAGGTATCGATATTTCATTTTGGATACTATCGTGAATCGGAACTTTAGCATACATTATTGTATGGTATACAATATTGTATATCATATGTTTTGTATGTCACGCATGTGTTGTGTGGCGTTCGGTATACATATTGTGAGCCAATATTGTTGGCATTCTTTGTACATACATTATTGGTTTCTAACCCTTGAACAGTATTGAATAAATAGTTGCAACAGCCCTATTGTTTGAATTCTATAGTTTGGGGACTTACAGTTCGCAGTCACGGGGTATGCTGTATTGCTACAACCAATCAGATGCATCCCAATTGTTTCAATTTAAATAGCTCTGTATTTGATCAATGTCCAAATTGACCAAACAATTGGATGCCTTTCCCCAATAGCTCAGCGTCGCCTCTTTGAATCTGAAGACGAATGCTGTGTGCTGACCTTGCGAGCATATGCTCACGTGCGCCTAATTCGAATCTATTCTGAAAGAGGTGATCTGTTCCAAATGTTCTACTGTGTTGGTATTGGTCCCAAGGCAGATGTGTTTTTTTTTTTTTTGGTATTATTTCAATTTGTTTCAAAGCATGATATTAGCTTGTTTGCTTTCGATTCTACTTCGCCGACAATCGTCGTAAATAGGCGTGATTGTAGAGCTAACCCATAACAATTGATGTTGAACGGAGCCTGTAAGCTGGAAGAAGATTGACGTGTTTATTTCTATCAATTGTATCTTCTATCACGTTTTTATTTGTATCACTCTTAGCATTCAACGCAACAACACTGTCCCCTACCTCGCCCAACCAGCAGGCACTCTATAATACATGGAGAGTTTTGGCAAATCGTGAAGCTCTGTATCGCACTATACGATATTACTTTTGAGCTCTGCGCATGCGCGAAGTTTTATATTGCATTAGAGTATTTCCGTAAAGGATACTCTGCCAAAATTAGGAAGTTTTTTGCGCCCTCGAATGTTAAAGCTATCGACAGCACTCCGATTTACTTCATATGAAGTTTCGCATCACTTTGTTGCATCTGCGCATGCGTAGAAGATCGAGATTGCAGTCGATTGCTGCCCGCTTAGGTGTGCAAGAACTCCCTGTTATTGCAGTATTCACGTGGCTTATACCGAGTGCGATTTAGCCGTGCACAAGCGCTAGAATTTCTGTAGAGTTGTCAAGGTAGTTGTCCTCCGCCGCCGCCAGGCCGCGCGTCAGGCGTGGCTGTGTCCGTTGACGGGCAGGTGCGCCGGTGGCGCGTGCAGCGGCGGCAGCTCGAACGAGCGGCGCTGCTCGCGGGCGGCGGCGGCGCGGTGCGCGCTGCCTGGCGGCCCGCGCCGGAACCCTTCCACCAGCATGACGCTGGCCAGCGACGCCACTGCGGGCAACAGCTCAGTTACAAGGGGTGCCACGGGCGGGGGAAGGGACTGGCGCAGCTTCGGGGTGTGAGGAGGGGATAGGAGACGCTGTTAGGGGTTTGGTGCGTTTGAAATGTCTCATGGAACGTTAAGGCAGGTTATTTATTTGGTTCTCTTCTCTTTCTGCTTCTTTTGCTCTACTTCTCTCTCTGTCTCCCTGTCTCCCTCCCTGTCTCCCTCTCTGTCTCCCTCTCTGTCTCCCTCTCTGTCTCCCTCTCTGTCTCCCTCTCTGTCTCCCTCTCTGTCTCCCTCTCTGTCTCCCTCTCTGTCTCCCTCTCTGTCTCCCTCTCTGTCTCCCTCTCTGTCTCCCTCTCTGTCTCCCTCTCTGTCTCCCTCTGTCTCTCCCTCTCTCTCTCCCTCTCTCTCCCTCTCTCTCCCTCTCTCTCCCTCTCTCTCCCTCTCTCTCCCTCTCTCTCCCTCTCTCTCCCTCTCTCTCCCTCTCTCTCCCCCTCTCTCCCTCTCTCCCTCCCTCTCTCTCCCTCTCTCTCCCTCTCTCTCCCTCTCTCTCCCTCTCTCTCCCTCTCTCTCCCTCTCTCTCTCCCTCTCTCTCTCTCGGTCTGGCTCTCCCCGTTTGTAACTATCTGTAATTGTCTCTGACCCCATGACTATCTGTTTCGATCTTTGTTTCTGTCTGTATCGGTCTCTCCGTACGTGTCTCAATCTCGTCTTCTCTCTCTGACTCTGTCTCTACTCTGACTCCCTCTCTATTTATCTGTCTCTCTGCTCTGACTCTCAATTTCTTTGTCTCTCTACTCTGACTCTCTCTCTATTTCTCTGTCTCTCTACTCTGGGTCTCTCTCTATTTCTCTTTCTCTCTACTCTGACTCTCTGACTCTGTATTTCTCTCTCTCTCTCTCTCTCTCTGACTCTGTCTCTACTTGTCTCTCTCGCACTCTTTCTCTTCCTCTCTCTATCTATTTTTCTTTCTATCCGTCGAACTCTCTTTCCCTTCAGTATAAATATGGCATTTGTGATTAAAAGTGAAAATAACGATTATCTAATTATAATTGGATTTTCCTTCCATTAATGTTATGTATTGTTTCATAGTTTATAATTCTATCCGATTTATTTATTAACTAATACACTGTATCATTCAGTTCAGTGACAATAAAATTTATATTTCCCTTTCTGCAGTCATGATCAATTTTCAAGCGTCTACTATAGAAAATACGAAAAGCAGAAAATCGTCGTATTGTAATTGAATGCTATTTTTTAAGTGTTTTCTATATATGTATTTAGCGTTTTGGAATCGAGTGTCCGACTTCGCCGGTTAGCTATACTGCGATTTTTCTAAGAGCGACCCTCAAGGCCACTCAAATCCCATCTTTGCGATGGAATATGTCACGGCATTTCGCGTCTTTCTCAGTCGTTCCGCTAGATTTCGCACGATCGCGACCGTATGAAGCAGTGCTTGCGATCATGCGACTTCTATCGGCAAGACCGAGAAAAGACGCGAAATGGCGTGACATATTCCATCGCGAAGGTGGGATTTGAGTGGCCCTGAGGGTCGCTCTTAGAAAAATCGCAGTATAACGGTGTCCCCCATGGTTGGGCCTATTTAAATCCCACGCTTGTAAGAGAGACTTGTGGCGAACATGACGTTTCCTTTCACCGTAACTCGTAAACTCCGTCTGCTTTTCCTTGTCACACAAGTACAGAAACCGAGAGTATATTAACTGATAACCTAATGAAATTAACCCGGGATCACATCACAGGAAACTAGTACGTTACCCATGAGCTATCCTAGTGACAATGTTTTCTATAATTACATCGTATAGCTTTAAACCAAAAACGTTAAGAAATGTTTTTGAACTAAAAGTTGTTGGCCTTTTTTTGCTTTTCTTGTGAAAGCACGACATTAAATTGTCAGTGTCTAAAGTAAGGTTATTCAACGTAGTGGGAAATAAAAGAGCAAAAGCATAGGGAAAAAATAAAACTAACAAACATTACTGAACCCTATACTGTTTTGAACATTAATTGAATTTATTTTCCTTTATATGAAGCCCATAATACTTTGTATGAAGATAATGAAGTATTATACACAACATCTCTCAACTCGCGAAACTTGCCATGTTGCGCTATCCCATGAGATTATCTTTTGTTTTCATTATGGCGACGAGGTAGGGCTCCCTGCTAATAGGACACGCGTTTTTTAACATGTTTACGCCCTTGTAATGACTAAAAATAATGAAGCACACGGTCTATTACGAAAGTGCAGAACGACCCATGCAAACATTCGACAATAGATGCACGTAAGAGTTAAACACGTGGTATTTCTCAGAAAGTATCCGGCTAATTTTTTTTAAAAAAAATCAAGTTCTTTTATCATTCAAGGTACCAAATGAAATTCTGAAGCTTCCATTTTGTTTGCAGTATCCGTAATGGTCTTAGAATGCCATGAAAATGAATAAAGATAGTGTTGTGTAATAAAAGCCAAACATATCTATTACAATACAACACAGTGTAATAATCTCACAACAAACTCCTAGTCTCAGCCTCTCGTAATAATCATTTCAGTCGGTGTCACAATAAAACCATAAACTTAGCGAGACGGCGGGGTAACTTTATTCTCGTCACCGACGGTGCAGGCAATATATTTCAGTTCATCGTTGGTAATAAAGTAGAGGAAGGAAGCGTTGCAGACTGCTTCCGACGAAAACACACTTCTCCCCGCCCCCACACTCCACCCCTCTCCACCCCCCTGTACTATTTGTCCTGTATCTACTAGATTAACGTTTACCCACGAAGTTCTTTGTTAAAACGCCCTGCGCGAAACGTGGTTTCTCGTGCTTGTTTTCCGTGTGCGAAACAGCTATTGTTTTCACACTGTTCGAATTATCTGTAACGATTCGCAGTTGTCTTTCGTCTTGACAACTTTTTATTATTTTCAAACAATAGTATTACGAGTATTCAGTATCCTTTTATTATAGACAATCACTTCTTATTAACTGATACTGTATGGAATTTTTAAGGACAGTCGGTTCAAAACCAAATATGGAACATAGCTAGAAGGGGAGTGGGGATATTTAAAAATACTTAGAGGAAATACTTGTTCTTGATAAAATAATACATGTAATCGTGATGAAAAATGAAAACATTACGTTTCGCGGCCCAATTTATGGCCGCTTCTTCAGGTAATTGTGTCTTGGAAAGGTTGTTATTCATTAATCATATTTAAAACAAATAAAATTACATTACAATTATATTACAGGACATCTTACGCTACTTGATAGTGAATGCACATTGACTTGTGCAAGTCGTGTTTTCTCATAAGGAAACCTAAGGCCCTTGTCAATAGTCACCATTTGGCAATAACAACATCTGTGATCATTTAAAGTTACGACAGTCGCTGAAATCCATTTACTTTTGTACAAGGAAGGTAAAATAAAATTTATATTCCTTAACTTGACGCATTGCATTTCGCTCATGACGCGTTAAAAAGTAGTACACACAACACAAACGCGAAGTGATTTCCGCACTCGACTCTTTGTCGTCCTCTACACTCGGACGATAAACTCGAAACGTGCGTGAATCACTTGTTTCGCGTTACCCGTTACCCAAAGAAAATAGATACACGTAGCAAGGGGTAACGTGGCAGAATAAGTCCTATTACTATTTCCTACTACTACAGATCTCCAAATTTGGAGATTGATGCATCAGGCCAGCTACCTGCTCATCAAAAAAAAAACATGATTCAAGCTAATGCGCCGAAGATTAAATTTGGAAATTAAAGAAAAATTTAAAACTAAAATTACTGGCAACAGAAATGGACTTTTTAAGAAGATCATCTAGGATATCAAAATTAGAAAAAATAAGAAATTTAAAAATAAGAGAAAAAATGAATAAAATTAATACAATTTTAGAAACGATTCAATACAAGCAATTACAATGGTTTGGTCATGTGAAAAGAATGAAAGATAATAGAATTCCAAAAATAATTTTGGAGTGGTTTCCGGCGGGTAGGAAGAAAAGAGGAAGACCTAAACACAGCTGGTTGAGAGAAATTAAGGGAATTTTAAAGGACAAGAACTTAACAGACAAGGATTATGAAGATCGGGACAAATGGAGAAATAAAATTAAAATTATGTAATTTATTAGAATTGTGGGTAACAGAAAGTTGTTTTCTATAACAATGTAAAACTGTGAAATAATAAACTATTTTCTTTTTCTTGACGAACTAGAAAATATTTCTGCACACGTCTCATATTTGTGAACATAATGTATCGCACCCACCTCGCCCCTACCACCTCACCTCCTCCCCCCCCCACCATCTCGCGCCACCCGTGCCTCTCGCAGCTAACCTCCATTAACGCCTGGAAGAGCGCGTTCTGGCGACGGGTTTCCCTATTAAATTTCTCGCAAAGGGCGCCCGTACACTGCAACGCCATTTGGAGCGACGATAAACCCCTAACACTTCCCCCTCCACTTCCTCGCCCCCCCCCCCCGGCCCGCTTGCGCCTCGCGTCGCTCGTCTGTTTCAGCGCGACAACATGGCGGCGGCGCCCGCGGCTAAACTGTGAGAGCGGAAACTTGTCGCCGCTCGTGAACCACTTATGATTTCCAACAACACCCGCGTTGCGTAATAAATTTTGAAACATCGGGCGGAAGTTGCATCGTTGCCTCGGCAGTGGCGTTGCCCCGGAAGGGTCTAGGGTTCGAGTTTTCGGCGGTGATGCATTTTCGACGCTAGCGACGTAACTATACTTGTGTTTTTATTTCTTGGCCCGTCTTCACGATGGAATCTCTTAAAGCATTTCGGTCATTCTCGATCGTGCCGCTACGTTTCGCATGATCGCGACCGTATCGAGTAGTTTTGGCGATCGTGCGACGTCTAGCGGCACAACCGAGAAAGACGCGAAATGTCGTGAGATATTCCATCGTGAAAACAGGTCCCCACGCGTCAAGAGATAAAAACTCAATTATAGGTCGCATGCAGCCACTGTCTGGAGGAGAATTTTAGCGGTCGGCTGCTTTAATTTGTAGTTGTCATTTCAGTATCTGACAAATGTCGAAGAAGCACCGTTTGAGTTTAGCTTGGAGCCAGCATTACCTCCCAGAGACCGGGTCCCAACGGTGACTGGGGTTCAACAACACCCGCTTGGCTAATAAATTTTGAAACATCGGACGGAAGTTGCATCACTGCCTCGGCCGTCGCGTTGCCTGAAAGGGTCTTGGGTTCGAGTTTCCACGGTGGTGGATTTTCGACGCTAGCGACGTAACTATACCGGGTCTTTAGTCTAACTCGCAACCCGTATCTGAGAACACAACCACTTGTTTTGGTAATTTGGCAACGCGTGAAATACCTTTGGCTTCCCCTTCACTTTAAACGACCCACCCCTCGTCGCAGATTTCGGGGTAGGAGAACGGGGCTATTTTAGTTGGAAGAAAGAGCAAGCACTTGTTCTGTCCTTGGGCAGTCATTCGTTCACGTTTCATTCATTATCGTAGGAACTCGCGTTTAGGAAAGAAGAATCGCTTCGAAAATGTTGACGAAGGTTCAACGTGTATTTTTGGTGGAAGTTTACTTTAGCACTAAATGTTTCTTAAAGAGCCCGAAAATGTTTCAAGAATTTTTTTTGGAAACGCCAGTTCCCAACAAATTAACAATTTGTAGATTAATCCAGCGCTTCAGAGACACGGGGATGTGAATAGGAAGCGGAGTCGCAGTGCCTGTTTTAAAGGAGGAGAAATTATTAGAAAATTCAAGAGATTTATTTTATTAATATTTTTATTAATTTTATTACGATTTTCTAATTTGTTTAATTTCCAGGTACCATAATTAATTATTGTTATAAATAATAAACAGCTTGACGGCGATGTTTCACGAGATATCTTTGTAATTTCTCTCCGAGCTGGCGTTCATTAAATAATAATTATTGTTACTTTGCTGTTAATAAATCGATAAATCAGTTATAACTTCTCTCCCCATCTTCTATGTTACAGTTTCGTTCTTAAGCATACTGAAGCATACAGACTCGCCATTCCTGAGCAGACAGACTCGCCTGAAGAGACGTTTTGTTTGCTGACTCACGCCTCCACCCACCCCACCCCATCCACCCTGCGCAGCGCGAAAAGATTCCGGCTTGTGAGCCGCATACCTGCCCGCCGAATCCCTTGAATGGGAAAAACACAGAAAGGGGAAAGTTGCAGATTATGACGCGCAGCTTACTTCCTTCTCTGCTGTCCCAACGAGTCAGCCACGGCAGTATTGAATGAAGGAGAGACACGCGGTTGCCAAATTGCTGAAATAAGAACAGGCGCTAGCGATCATGGGTTGCAAGATAAACTAAAGACTCTGTACTTGTGTTTCTTGGCGTGTGGAGCCCTGTCCTCGCCATGAAATATCTTACAGCATTTCGCTTCATTCTCGGTCGTGCTGCTAGATCTCTCATGATTGCGACCGTATCGAGCAGTGCTGGCGATCATGTGAAGCAGCTGACTGAAGGAGAATTCTAGCGACCGGCTGGTCTGGTCGGTAGATTTGCGTTGATTCACCGATATATACAGCAGCTAGGGAATTTTTTTGAAAGTGTTGACGCTTCATGAAAAAGGTTCCCGGAATGAAAATACCTATTTAAAACTTGCAGTACTTTTGGTTGGGTCATACTGATGAAGGAATATAAATTTTGGGGAAAATCGTGTGAATGGTTTAGGCGGTAGCAATCACCACGACTGACTGGAGACAGAGAGACAGTCAGACATACCGTGAAGCACACCATCAGCCTGTACGTTAGATATACCGTTAGATATACGGTAAGACATACCGTCAGATAGTCCTTTATATAGTCCTTCAGACAGTCAGTCGGACAGAAAGAAGCTCAGACAGACAGACAAACAGACATACACTTTGCTGTCAACCAATTTTTCGGTATGAACGACCCACAAAACGTGGATTCTGACACATCTTAGGAAAAGCTATTTATGGTATATGAGTAAAGGCATACCCATTTTAAACTTGCAGTATTTCTGGTTCGGTTGTATTGTTGAAGGAATATCAATTTTGGGGAAAATCGTGTAAATGGTTTAGGCGGTACCAATTACGCAAGACAGTCCTTCAGACATTTAGTCGGTCAGACAGCAAGAAGATCAGACAGACACTTTGTTGTCAACCAATTGTTCGGTATGAACAACCCATAAAACGTGGGTTCTGACTACACATCTTAGAAAAAACAATGTATGTCATATATGACTTTAAGTATAATACGTAAGTATACTGAGATTTTTACTTAGCTGCCCATCGAGCCCCTATGGCTACGATGGAATATCACATGGCATTTCTCGTCTTTCTCGGACATGCCGGTAGATGTCGCATGATCGCAAACACGTCTTAATAGGTCGCGATCATGCGATATCTAGCGGCAAGTTTGAGAAAGATGCGAAATACCGTGACATATTCCATCTTGAAGACGGGCCTTGAGGGGCAAAGGTACAAAAATCGCAATATAATGGTGATGGTGTTGATGGTGGTGATGATGGTGGTGGTGGTGGTGATGGTGGTGGTGGTGATGGTTGTGATGGTGATGGTGGTGGTGATGATGATGGTGGTGATGGTGGTCATTGTGGTGATGGGGGTAATGGTGGTAGTGGTGGTGGTGGTGATGGCGGTGACAGTGGTGGTGGTGATGGTGGTGTTGGTGGTGGTGATGGTGATGATGGTGGTGGTGGTGGTGTTGGTGGTGGTGATGGTGATGATGATGGTGGTGGTCGTGATGGTGATGGTGGTGGTGATGGTGGTGGTGATGATGGTGATGGTGTTGATTGTGGTGATAGTGTTGGTGGTCGTGATGGTGATCGTGGTGGTGGTGATAGTGTTGGTGGTGGTGGTGGTGACGGTAGTGGTGGTGATGGTAGTGGTGATGGTGATCGTGGTGGTGATCGTGGTGGTGGTGGTGGGGGGGGGGGGGAGCGGTACTCACGCACGCTGCCCGCGGCGTAGAGGCCCATGCGCGCGGCCAGCAGCCCCTGCAGGGGCAGGCCCTCGCGGGCGGCCAGGCGCAGCAGCTGCACCAGCGCCAACACGGCCTGCGCCGCGCCCGCCGTCACGCTCACCGGCGCCCACCCCAGCCACGGCGCCACCAGCCGGCGCCGCCCCTGCGCACACACGCACAGCGGGAGGGTGGTGCTCTCAGAACATCCATGTTGGTGTTTTCGAAACATTCATGTTGGTCTTTTCAAAACATTGGTATTGGTGTTTTCAAAAGATCGATGTGGATGTTTTCAAAACATCGATGTTGGTGTTTTCAAAACATCCATGTCGATGTTTTCAAAACATCCATGTCGATGTTTTCAAAACATCGATGCCGATATTTTCAAGAGATTGATGTCGATGTATCCAAAACGTGGATCGATGGTGAGGTTTTCAAAACATGTTTGAAAACATCGATGGTATAACAATAGTCCGGAAGAAAACATTGACTAAATCGATGGTAGTTAGAAAAGAGGTTGGTTGAGTCCTGAATTAACATCTATTTGTCTCTAAATTGCTGGTGGTGTAACTTCCTTCTCAACTCCTCCTCCTGAGAGTACGTGTACTCACCGCGAGCGCTCCGGCGAGCGCCAGCAGCAGGAGGGGCAGCTCGAGCGCGCGCGCGGCGGCCAGGGCCCAGTGGGCGGCGCGCAGCGCGGCCCCGCCCCTGACGGGCGTCGGCGCCCCCGGCAGCCCCGCGCCCTCGCGCAGCGCCCGCAGCGCCCCCGCCTGCTCCAGCGCCTGCGCCAGCGCCGGCGCCGCCCCCGCCTGCGCACGCGCATGCACACACGGGCGTCGCCTTCACTCTCTGACGCTCTCACCCAGTCGCTATCACTTGGTCGCTCTCTCTCGGTCACTGTGAGTCGGGCGCTGTGAGTCGGTCACCGTCAGTCGGTCACTGTGAGTCGGTTACTGTGAGTCGGTTACTGTGAGTCGGTTACTGTGAGTCGGTTACTGTGAGTCGGTTACTGTGAGTCGGTTACTGTGAGTCGGTTACTGTGAGTCGGTTACTGTGAGTCGGTTACTGTGAGTCGGTTACTGTGAGTCGGTTACTGTGAGTCGGTTACTGTGAGTCGGTTACTGTGAGTCGGTTACTGTGAGTCGGTTACTGTGAGTCGGTTACTGTGAGTCGGTTACTGTGAGTCGATTACTGTGAGTCGGTTACTGTGAGTCGGTTACCGTGAGTCGGTTACTGTGAGTCCGTTACTGTGAGTCGGTTACCGTGAGTCGGTTACCGTGAGTCGGTTACCGTGAGTCGGTTACTGTGAGTCGGTTACTGTGAGTCGGTTACTGTGAGTCGGTTACTGTGAGTCGGTTACTGTGAGTCGGTTACTGTGAGTCGGTTACTGTGAGTCGGTTACTGTGAGTCGGTTACTGTGAGTCGGTTACTGTGAGTCGGTTACTGTGAGTCGGTTACTGTGAGTCGGTTACTGTGAGTCGGTTACTGTGAGTCGGTTACTGTGAGTCGGTTACTGTGAGTCGGTTACCGTGAGTCGGTTACTGTGAGTCCGTTACTGTGAGTCGGTTACCGTGAGTCGGTTACCGTGAGTCGGTTACTGTGAGTCGGTTACTGTGAGTCGGTTACTGTGAGTCGGTTACTGTGAGTCGGTTACTGTGAGTCGGTTACTGTGAGTCGGTTACTGTGAGTCGGTTACTGTGAGTCGGTTACCGTAGTGGGTTACCGTGAGTCGGTTACCGTGAGTCGGTTACCGTGAGTCGGTTACTGTGAGTCGGTTACTGTGAGTCGGTTACTGTGAGTCGGTTACTGTGAGTCGGTTACTGTGAGTCGGTTACTGTGAGTCGGTTACTGTGAGTCGGTTACTGTGAGTCGGTTACTGTGAGTCGGTTACTGTGAGTCGGTTACTGTGAGTCGGTTACTGTGAGTCGGTTACTGCGAGTCGGTTACTGCGAGTCGGTTACTGTGAGTCGGTTACTGTGAGTCGGTTACTGTGAGTCGGTTACCGTGAGTCGGTTACCGTGAGTCGGTTACTGTGAGTCGGTTACTGTGAGTCGGTTACTGTGAGTCGGTTACTGTGAGTCGGTTACTGTGAGTCGGTTACTGTGAGTCGGTTACTGTGAGTCGGTTACTGCGAGTCGGTTACTGCGAGTCGGTTACTGCGAGTCGGTTACTGTGAGTCGGTTACTGTGAGTCGGTTACTGTGAGTCGGTTACTGTGAGTCGGTTAGTGTGAGTCGGTTACTGTGAGTCGGTTACTGTGAGTCGGTCGCGGTCGGTCGGTCGGTCGCTGTCGGTCGGTCGGTCGCTGTCGGTCGGTCGCTGTCGGTCGGTCGCTGTCGGTCGGTCGCTGTCGGTCGGTCGCTGTCGGTCGGTCCCTGTCGGTCGGTCCCTGTCGGTCGGTCGCTGTCGGTCGGTCGCTGTCGGTCGGTCGCTGTCGGTCGGTCGCTGTCGGTCGGTCGCTGTCGGTCGGTCGCTGTCGGTCGGTCGCTGTCGGTCGGTCGCTGTCGGTCGGTCGCTGTCGGTCGGTCGCTGTCGGTCGGTCCCTGTCGGTCGGTCCCTGTCGGTCGGCCCCTGTCGGTCGGTCAATGTCGGTCTGTCACTGTCGGTCGGTCACTGTCGGTCGGTCACTGTCGGTCGGTCCCTGTCGGTCGGTCGCTGTCGGTCGGTCGCTGTCGGTCGGTCGCTGTCGGTCGGTCGCTGTCGGTCGGTCGCTGTCGGTCGGTCGCTGTCGGTCGGTCCCTGTCGGTCGGTCCCTGTCGGTCGGTCCCTGTCGGTCGGTCCCTGTCGGTCGGTCCCTGTCGGTCGGTCCCTGTCGGTCGGTCCCTTTCGGTCGGTCCCTGTCGGTCGGCCCCTGTCGGTCGGCCCCTGTCGGTCGGCCCCTGTCGGTCTGTCAATGTCGGTCTGTCCCTGTCGGTCGGTCCCTGTCGGTCGGTCCCTGTCGGTCGGTCCCTGTCGGTCGGCCCCTGTCGGTCGGTCAATGTCGGTCTGTCACTGTCGGTCGGTCACTGTCGGTCGGTCACTGTCGGTCGGTCACTGTCGGTCGGTCACTGTCGGTCGGTCACTGTCGGTCGGTCACTGTCGGTCGGTCACTGTCGGTCGGTCACTCTTACCGTCTCGCTCTTTCATTCTCTAGCTCTCTTTCACTCTCCCGCCCTCGTTTTCTCGCTCTCTTTGACTCTCTCGCTCTTTGACTCTCCCGCTCTCTTTTTCTCGCTCTCTTTCACTCTTTTACTTATTCGTACTCTCTCACTGTTAGTCACTCTGTCACTCGCTCGCTCTCAGTTGCTCGCTCTCATTCCCACTCTTATTGCAGCAGCGTCCACTTTCTCCCCCCCATAAATGCGTACCATGTGCACCACTTAAAAACCTGTGAGTACTCACCAGCGCGAGCAGGAGGCCGACGATGGCGCCGGCGCGGCGGCCGCAGCCAGCGCGCCAAGTGGCGCGCGCCCAACCGCGCATGCGCGGGGCTTCCGCGCCGAGCAGCTCGACGCCGCCGCCCCCGCCCCTAGTCCTCGGGGCGCGGCGCTGCCAGCGGCGCGGGCGCGGCGGCGGGCGCGAAGATGCGTTCCCTCGAGACCCGTTCGCCGCTGATTCGACTCGCGACGATTCGTTCAGTCTGGACCCGTTCACTTGTGACCCGTTCACTCGTGACCCGCTCGGTCGCGATTCGTTCCTTCCGGATTCGGAGAGCCCGGGGAGCTTTATGCCCAGCCTTTTCGCGCGAGAGTTGTTCCTACCGATCGCGCTGAACCTCGACACGTTAATTTCATTTCCGTTGATGCTGGAGATCGACCAAATGGACTCGTTCTCTCCGGACCAGTGTCTACTGGATCCCTCTGAGGAGCCACTCACACCATTTCCACTGCCCGTGTTTTCACTGGATGTCGTTCTGATGTCTGAGAGTTGTCTCGATCTTGATCCACCGTAATTATTACGCACTGACCACGAAGCTTCGTTCGCATTTGAAATCCTCCACGGAGAACCTTCCGCTTTGGATCGTACCACTCTGGAACCGTTCTCGCATTTAACGATCCACGGCGATCTGCTGTCAGTGAATCCGATCCAGGAAAAATCGTTCGCTTTGGATCTAGGCCAGTGAAGGATATCTACGATGTGTTGGTTCTCTGCTGTGTCATTGGGGGCAGACTTGTTGCTAGGGAGACGCCGAGAGTATAGGTTTACTCTAGCCCTGTTTGCTCTGGAGTCGTTCGCGCTGGATTCGGTCGATGAGGAATCATCCTCGTAACACTCGGTCCAGGGAAACACGCTAACAAGACGTTTTCTCCCGGCGGATTCATTCACGAGATATCCGTAGGGCAGAGGCATAACCTTTATTGACTAGAGTGTGTACTTTGGTTGTGGTAGCGACAAATCAAACGTTCGTTTCAAAACATGTGAAATAACTTGATATTTTTTGTTGGTTTTAAGCTTCCTGTTCTTAACATTTCCTGCAAAAATATGCTTATAATTTTCTTTTTCGCATCTTGGCAAGAGCTATTTTGTCTTCATTCAAAAGAATTGTTATCGCGGTAAAGTGTATTCTGGTCATCCAGCTGCAAAAATAAAGACAGCATTATAGCCATATACATATAATAAAAACAGTTAAAATATCTCACTCATTATTTGTATTGATTTTCTGCAATAATTTCCGCGCATATCGTCTTAATACAAAAACTCACTGAACGAATCCAGTGCACTCTTTTTTATGTACGAAATTTTCGAAGACAATTATTTATTATTATTATTGTTTAGCTCAACTTCTTGTTAATAGTTGCTTTCTTGTTATGACTTTACTTCGAGTGGAATATTCATCAGCATCATTAAATAAGCTGTTTGTACTACTCGATACAAAAAATAGTCAAAAACATACCTTTAAGTGACATTCTTGAGCTACATCACAGAAATTGAAAGTGAGTGGTACCCTTGTGAAACATCCAAAATGATGCACGAACCAAAGTTTAAAGAACCGTGGAGGCGAAAAATATTAAAAACAAGACCTTTTGTTTAATTGTAGAGTTATTCTTTGTACTGATTATTCATTTCAGTGAAGTAACAAAAATAGAATTCGTAGTTTGACAGTAGAAACATCTATTTTACACTGAATTTAAAAACAGTACAGTATTTAACTTCTCAGAATTTATATCACACCTAATTTGATTTATTTATGTCGCCATGTGACAATTTGTTTACGTTTCTTTGACAAAAATTTTATCAAAAAAATGTTCATAAAACTGCCTGCAATATGAAGACTTTTTTAATTCGCTGTTCTTCCCTTCGTTTATATATTAGCCGAGGATGGAATACTGTACTGCACTCGAAACTAATAGCTATTTAAATTACAAGTGGCTAAAAGGGACTATTATGTGCTAGTTAGTTGGAGCGCTGAAACGCCAGTTTAGCCACACGTAATACACAGCGTTTACGTTTATCCGATCACCTTTTTAACATTTTTCATTCGATGTTAGGTGTGCTTGTGATAAAATAGTACATTTCACATTGAATCCCGTAGTGCTTTTTTCATTACATTAAGTATAATGAGCCATTTTATCTACTGCAGAAACCTATGTTATATTGGATACGATAATGAGCCATTTAATCCATACAGAACACATAAGTAATCGACTTGTATGCAATCGGTTAAAATATTTACTTTTAAAAATTATCCTAACGCAACCTCGGGGGCTGAAATAACCTTTAAATGCACATGTCCCTTTCGTATTTTGTGTTTTTCTTTGCCTTTCTTTTCTAACGTTTCAGACTAGCTGTGGAGAATCGATTGCCTGACTAGTCGCTAAGAATAGTCCCGTGACATTTTGCATGCAAATTGAACCGTCACAGATTTGCCGGTTAAAACGAGCCATATTTATTTGTTGCAGGAAGCTTTATTATATTGTATACAATAATGAGCAATTTAATATATTCTGTGCACGTAAGTAAACAGCACATATAGGCAATTGGATTAAGTAAAAAAGTTGATCACTTTTGAAAATTATCCTAATACAACCTCGGAGGGTAATGTCTTTCACTGATGTTGAAAATCGTATTTCACTTCCTTTCACTATAGTGTTAATTACCATTAAATGCACATGTTCCTTTCGCCGTTTATGATTTTCTTTGCCTTTCTCTTCTAACGTTTCAGATTAGTGTAGAATCGATTACCCAACAACACGCTTATGTATAGTCGCGTGATATTTTGCTTGCAAATTGAACCGCCGCTGAAGTGTCGGTTAAAATTAGCGATTTTTATACTGCAAGAAGCTTTATTACAATAACTTAATTTATTCTGTACACATACGTAAACAGCACATTTAGGCAATCGGATAAGATAAAAGGGTTATTCACTTTTCAAAATAATCCTCAGGGAACCTCGGGGACTAACCTCTCCAACTCGTATACAATAACTATTTTATTCTCTTGCAATGTAGGGTAAATTACCGTTAAACACACACGTTCCTTTCGTCCTTTGTGTTTTTTTCTTTGCCTTTTTCTTCTACCGTTTCAGACCGGCTGTGCGGAATCGATCGCCCGACAAAACGCTTATGAATAGTCGCGTGACATTTTGCGTGCAAATTGAGCCGACGCAGAAGTGTCCTATTAAGCAGAGTCCTTGTGCTCCGTGCTGCGTTTCCCGTGCAGGCGACCCGCGACCTTAATTCCTCTCTCTCTCTCTCTCTCTCTCCTCTCTCTCTCTCTCTGTGTCTGTGTCTGTGTGGCGACGCATCCGCCTCGACTCATTGTCTGTGCGCCGGGGCTGTTATTTGCTCAATCACGTGGTTTCCAACTCGCCGTGCGTGACGTTGCGGGTCCGCCTTGACCGACCGACACATACGCGCGTGCACGAACATACACAAATATGATATGTCAGTCGCCTCCTTCGCGACGGTGTTGTTAACGGCTTTCGGTTTTCGTTGGGGGAGGAGCTGTGTAAGTGGAATAGTTGACACAACCCTCTTTCTTTGTCAAAATGCACGTCTCTCTCTCTCTCTCACTCACTCGCTCTGTGTCTCTCTCACACATTTCTGTCATTCTTCCTGGCGTGCGATCTCTCTCCCCCCCCATTTTTCTGGGCCTCCCTCTCTCTTTCGTCATCTCGACCCCCCCTCTCGCTCTCTTCCGCCATCTCTCATTCTCGCTCTCGTCCGCTCTCTCCTTCGTTCTCGGTCTCTTCCTAACTTTATTCTCTTCCTCACTCTTTCCTCTCTTTCACTCGAACTCTCTCTCTCTCTCTCACTCTCTCTCTCTTTCACTATCTCTCCCTCTTTTTTGTTGTGTTTTTACTCCACCTTCAATGGCGATTGAAGGTACATAATTTTCATAACAACGAGTTGTGAAAAGAATCTCGATATCATTTATCTCAGGCATATTTAGATGGTTAATATGTGTTAAGTGAATAGTTCACTTGACGCATTCTGCCGTCGAAAGACATGACCATAAATCAATAATACATTTATTGGGATTGTTTTGAATGACGTGTCAGGATTTCTTTTCATTTGGTCTTCGTCCTGGCGCGAGTTTGAAAAAGCACTAAGCAACACACTGCTTTCCTAGAATTCCTGAAATTGTCAGCGACAATTTTCCGATGTGTGTTTGTAATAATTGAAATTTAACCAAAAATCTAGAAAAAGTTTCAGTTTTGATACCAAAGCTTCATCTGAAATTTACAATAATTCCGCCTAGAGATCGTCGGTATGTCGTTTGTCAATTCCGAATGTTAAATGAAATAATTACTGTGAGATTTTATTGATGACGGAAAGGAATCCGAAAATAATAATAATCGATTAGTGATTCCGGGCGCGTCATATGCTAATGTCATTAGTCACTGTTAATGTAGTGCACGTATTTATCGGAAAGATGGTGGTAATCTTCCGCCACTGCCAGACGAAATCCGGTGCCGATCTACCCGCGTCGGTTTGCAGAGTTTTTCCTACAACCAGGTATCTCCCACCAGCGGGGCACCGCCCCAACTGGAACAAGCTCTAAGCTCCCGACTGGTCTCCCGTCACGCGTGTTAATGTAGTGCACGTTAATGTAAGTGTGTGTGTGAGGGGTGAGGATAGGACAAGGAAGAGTAAGGAAAGATCGCGCGCGGTCCGTGGCCCGTTTGTTAGGGTACTGTTCGCCTAGTTCGGAGGAAACTCGGAAAACTACCAGAGTAGCCGGCCGCTAGAATTCTTCTCCAGACTGCGGAACAGGTTAAATGCCATGAGGGTCAAAAGTGGTACTCAACAGATCTGGTTTCGTAACGTGTGAGGGTCGTATGACATCCTCAATGACTTTTTGTTTCTCAGGCCTTGAGAGACGGATTAGTCCCTCACTTTCCATTACTTGCAGTGCTTTTCTGAAATTATAATACGCTCTAAAACACATATCAACTTCTAACATTTAATTATATTTTTTAATTTTTATTTTTTCGATTTTTTTATAATCCAAGCTATGAAAGCACAAAAGGAAATAAATTACTGCTTGACTTAAAACAACTATTAACTAATAACATTAAAAACGAGAATAATTTATTAATGTATGATGTTAGGTTTTATATGATGAAATAAGTAAATAATTTGTAAAAATAGAAAGAAAATAGAGAAATAGAAAAATAATAAAGAAAAATATTCCATAAAGTGGTCAAAAAGGGCTGTGACACTACGGAACCAAAAACCCAAAAATTTCGTTGGCGTCCAACCTGTTAATTGGATCTAGCTATCTAGCTAGAACCTTTCCCTCAGAGACAGTGCAGTGACATTGGTTCACATGTCCTGAGCCATCTAAGCCGGTGAAAATAAAAAAGAATTAATTAATCTTTTAAATCTCATACACTGACAAAGTTTGTGAAAGATTTCCGTGTCATATTTTGGGTGAAAAAATGTATAATTTTAGTCATGGATGTTTATTTGTTGAAAATTCTGATATTGGTGGAACAGCATTGGTGAAATTAATGTTCTTTTGTTAATGCTATTTTTATATATACGTACTCTATTATGTAAATAACCTTGGGAATAGAATGGTTTCATTGTTTCTACGTTACTGTGTTTAGGGATAACATGAATTTTTGTAGCAAAGAAATTACATTTACTTGATTCCTTTGTGGTACAGTTACAATGAAGGAATTTCATTTTCAGAATTAAACAGTCCTCAGAAAAATGAATTGTATTATTCCTCTCCAGCATTCCTTATCCTACAAAACTTTTGTTTTCCTAATTTGGTTTTATGTAGACCTTGTCTAGCAATTCTCACAGATCAGTTTTAACAAACCGTGAAAAAGTTTAGCCACATCGATTTGATACATCGAGAACATTAAACTACTTACATTATTTCGCTCAATTGTCACATTGATTACTTTCATTACTTTGAGAAAAATCAAAAAAACAAAAACAAAACACAATACTAAGAATTTATCCGTTCACGACGTTTCATGTGGCGAGTTGTTCTTGCCGTGTGATGCACACAGGAACCGAATAAGGCACTAATAACTCCTTGGATGTGACGATGATGTAATCTCTGTTCTTACGTGGGAACTGTTGACCTCTGGGATAAAGGCTTATGAGGAAGTCACATGAATTGAAGTACTTAACGGTTGGTTGAAAAACTGCGTTGTTGGTAATAAAATCGTCATACGCCAAAGAGAAGTTATATCTATCAGTATGTAGAATATCTACAACTTAAATAGAATTATTCCTGTTCAATTTCCGCAATATTACTTGAAAAAAAAGACATTATTGCCATGAGTTAAGGTTGAGGGTTCGAGTTCCGACGGCGGCAGGATTTTAGACACTAGCTTGCTGGCTAAGCCGAATTCAGCCGCTGTCTGGAGGAGATTTCTAGCAGCCTGTTGCTCTGATCGGTAGTTTTCCCTAGATTCTCCTATCAACACTAGGCGAATGCTGGCGCAGTACTCTAACAAATGGGAAACGGACCGCGCGTGATCTTTCCTTCCTCTTCCTTGTCCTATCCTCTCCTCTTACACACACACACAAAAACATGCACTACACTACCACACATGCCGGGAGACGAGGCTTAATAGAGCTTGTCCCGGCTAGGGCGGTTTCTCGCTGGTGGGATATTTCTTCTGTAGAAAATCCCGAGGATCTCACCACTCGCCACCGTCCGTGATAACACCGTGCACCGCACTTAAGGGAGTATTGAACATAGCAGCTGACGCGCCTGGTAACACAGAAATGATCAAAGTTTTGAGTCCTCGAAATTAAGAGTCAGTTACTCACTCCCCCACTAGACTTACGGGAGTACTGATCGTAGGAGTTGTCGTGCCTGGAAATACGAAATAATCAATCTTTCAGTTAATTGACACCCTCGAAATCAATAAACAGTCAGTTCAGCCGCGGTCTGGAGGAGAATTCCTGCGACCGGCTGCTCCGATCAGGAGTTTTCCGTGGTTTCACCGATCAACACTAGGCGAAATAGTACCGTAACAAGCGGGCCAAGGGCCGCGCGTGATCTTTCCTTTCTCTTCCTTGTTCTCTCCTAGCCCCTTACACTTACTTACACCAACGTGCACTGCACTACCACACATGTCGGAGACCAGTCGGGAGCGTACAGCTTGTCCCGGCTGGGGCGGTGCCCCGCCGCACTATACTTACGGGACTAACAACCTAAGTAGTTGACGCGCTCGGAAACACGAGTCAATCAATTCGCACTGGATCTCACCATCCATCGGGAAAAGATAACAGCCACCTTCCGCTATAAAACATGGACTACCCTTACGGGACTAACGACTTCAGCAGGAAACGCACCCGGTAATCCCGGTAACCCAGTAATCAGAGAATTGGACGTCCTCTAAATGAATAAATCGTGAGTTACTCACATGTTGAATTCCTTGCTCGCTCACCGAGTGGAAGCGTTGCGTGGGCGGTGCGTGGCGTCACATGGCGCGTGGCTGGGAGGGCGGCGGTGGACGAGTGGCGGCGGCGGCTGCGGGCGGACTGGCGCGGACGCGGTGGCGGCGGTGGCCGCGCGCGCGCCCTCGGCCGGACGCCGGAGGCCGCCAGCCAGGCGTTGCGACAGCCCCCGCGCGCCGCGCCGCCCAGCCTCCTCGCACTCCAGCGCGGCCCGGCCCTCTCGCTCTGGGCCCCGGCCACGCGCTCGGCCCGCACTCGCTCGCGCTCTTCGCCTTCGGGCACGCCCGTTCCGCGCCCTCGCCCTCGCCCTCGCCCTCGCCCTCGCCCTCGCCCTCGCCCTCGCCCTCGCCCTCGCCCTCGCCCTCGTTCCGCCCCCGCCCCCGTCCTCGTCCTCGCCCTCGCCCATCGCCCTCGCCCTCGCCTTGGCCTTGCCCTCGCCCTCGCCCTCGCCTTGCCCTCGCCCCCGCCTTCGCACTCGTCGCCCTCGCGCTCGCCGTCGCCCACGTCCCCGCCCCCGCCCCCGCCCCCGTCCTCGCCCTCGCCCTCGCCCTCGTCCCCGCCCCCGCCCCCGCCCCCCGCCCCCGTCCTCGTCCTCGTCCTCGCCCTCGCCCTCGCCCTCGCCCTCGCCCTCGCTCTCGCCCTCGCCCATCGCCCTCGCCCTCGCCTTGGCCTTGCCCTCGCCCTCGCCCTCGCCTTGCCCTCGCCCCCGCCTTCGCACTCGTCGCCCTCGCGCTCGCCGTCGCCCACGTCCCCGCCCCCGCCCCCGCCCCGTCCTCGCCCTCGCCCTCGCCCTCGTCCCCGCCCCCGCCCCCGCCCCCGTCCTCGCCCTCGCCCTCGCCCTCGTCCCCGCCCCCGCCCCCGCCCCCGCCCCCGTCCTCGTCCTCGTCCTCGCCCTCGCCCTCGCCCTCGCCCTCGCCCTCGCTCTCGCCCTCGCCCATCGCCCTCGCCCTCGCCTTGGCCTTGCCCTCGCCCTCGCCCTCGCCTTGCCTCGCCCCCGCCTTCGCCCTCGTCGCCCTCGCGCTCGCCGTCGCCCACGTCCCCGCCCCCGCCCCCGCCCCCGTCCTCGCCCTCGCCCTCGCCCTCGTCCCCGCCCCCGCCCCCGCCCCCGCCCCCGTCCTCGTCCTCGTCCTCGCCCTCGCCCTCGCCCTCGCCCTCGCCCTCGCTCTCGCCCTCGCCCATCGCCCTCGCCCTCGCCTTGGCCTTGCCCTCGCCCTCGCCCTCGCCTTGCCCTCGCCCCCGCCTTCGCACTCGTCGCCCTCGCGCTCGCCGTCGCCCACGTCCCCGCCCCCGCCCCCGTCCTCGCCCTCGCCCTCGCCCTCGCCCTCGCCCTCGCCCTCGCCCTCGCCCTCGCCCTCGCCCTCGCCCTCGCCCTCGCCCTCGCCCTCGCCCTCGCCCTCGCCCTCGCCCTCACCCTCGCCCTCGCTCTCGCCCTCGCCCTCGCTTCGCCCCCGCCCTCGCCTCCCCTTCGCCCTCGCCCTCTCCACGCCAAAGCTTTCGCCCTTGCCTCCATCTTCGTCCTCGCCCTCCCCTCCGGCCACACAGGCAGAAGTATCTCATGGCATCATTTGATGTCATTGCAGTGCCTCTGACTGGATTTCTCAAGATTCCTTTGCGATTAAAATGTGCTCTTACTTGAACCTTCTTTGCTGGTACTACATCCTATCCCCATCCTCTTTCTTTGGTTTACGTCTCTTCCCCTTTCTACATTTGACGTAGAATACATTTCGTAGCTATTATTTTCTTCCTTTCTTGCTCAAATCCACAATCCTAAGGACATACACGCCTCAAGAACAGGCTACACACTCACCGAACACCGACCAAGACAAAAATACTGGTTATGCAGAATAATTACATTTACAAAACAAACATTTTCACCAGTTGCTGATTGAGATACTTTATGCTTGAGAAATAATCAGGAAAAAAACTTACATATAAAACATGATTTTTGAAAACATGATTTTTTAAAGAAAAAAAGACTCTTATATCAAAACCTCTCAAATTTTCGGAACTAATAACTACGAACCGGGGCTGATTTTGGTCACAACAACACAGTCAACAAATGGCTGCTATGAAGCTCTAGCAACAGCTCTAGTATCTCAAAATCTCACTTTCTGGACCACGGTTGATTAAAAAAACACTTCAATTTAAGACAAATTTCACACCTTACATCACTTGGCCAGTTTAATGCTTCATCAGTAAGTGTGTATATAATTTTATTCACTACATTTATATTTTAAAAATAATTAAGGAATTGAAAAAAGGTACTCCCTTTGCATAATAACCACCAAAGCTGTGATAGAAAAAAATCAGAAACTGATTTTATCCTGATGTACTCAGTCTCCGGAACACGGTTCCACGGAAGCGGCCGTGAGAAAGAATTCACCATGCTTATTATGTAATTTTACATGGGAGAACAAAGTCGCCCCTCCATTGTGTAGATACGTAAAGTAATGTAACGCTAGCGAAAATGCACGTGTATCTTTTTGTTAATTACCTGCCTATTTAATTTCGTGAATTACAAAATCAGAATGTAAATGAAAAGTCGAGTTTTCTGGGGTTGCATTCGTCGGATATCTGAACTATTATCTAATAAATTTATAATAATATATTATAATAAATATCGAAAAATAGATATATCTACATTATATTTATTAACATTTTCTACACTTAACAATTTAAAATCTCGTACTAATAGATCGTTTCCAACGCATTAAGAAGCTTTAGCACTGTGTCTCAATACTTTCGATTGAAATTGTGAAGCAATTTGAATGTTGGATTTCCAGGTGATTCCTAATCACGGATGCTATACGTCCAAATGACTTGTAGAAATGTTTTCAAGGTTGACAGTTGATAGTCGACTTCTAGCACGGAATTTCTATCCAATGAACGCAAACAATGAGGACACACAAACGTTATCCTCAGATCTCAAGAAAACTAGCATGGATAATTACAGCATGGCTCTATCATTCAGGAGATGATCTTTCCACGTATCGTGCCTGGAGGAGAATTCTAGAGGCCGGCTGCTCTGGTCGGTAGTTTTCCGTAGTGTCTCCCATCAACCCCAGGTACATGCTGGAGTAGTACCCTAACAAACGGGCCGCGGACCGCGCGCTATCTTTCCTTCCCCTTCTTTGTCCTATCGTCATCCCTCACTTACACACACTTACATGCACTACACTACCACGTATGACGGGAGCTTAGAGCTCGTCCCAGCTGAAGCGTTGCCTCGCTGGTGGGAGATACCTGGAATGGAAAATCCCCACTAGCCGATGTGTAGGTCGGCGCCGGATTTGACCACCCATCAGGTAAGAACGCCACTAATTAGCACGATAAAACATGTACAACGCTTACGGGACGAACGACCACGCAATCCAAACGACATTTCTGCATAAATAGGAAAAGCTTTGAAACTTTCTTGTGAAGCCTGTATTATAACCGTTTTAAAGGCGAACCGGTAAATGTAGTTTCTAATAGAATGTTCTGCTGACTTGTTATAGTTGAAACAAAGTAAGAAAAAAAATAATTACTACATGAATAGGTTAGAATGAATCTGTGATGATAGATTGAATCTGTGATTTGAATTTCAATCTGCGATTTGAATTTCAATCTGCAATTTGAATTGGAATGCGTTTCAATTGTGGGACGCCTCTGTCCATTGTGAAAGGAATTTTAAAAGTTATTCAATTTATTGCAAAGAAATTACTCTTTTTTGAATTAAAAAATATTGATTCGTGCATTTCGTCTCTTTTAAATTAACAACAGCCGATTGACTTCATAACAGTTTCGTAATCAAGTTACATTTATGGGTATTACACATGATCTTAACAATTGCCCCCCACAAGAAGTTCAGTAGTTGATCGTCTGAAACGTTTGCGCTCACTACGCAATTGAATTTCACGTTTTCCCTTTAAATTTGAATAATATTCACATTAATTAACGTTCTGTCGGATTTCTCTGGATAGCGATCGGATATCTGTGAATTATTGTGAATTAGGTTTATAAAAGAGGTAATCAGATGACGGGGCCGGAAGCACGAAATAATCAATCAATAGATCAATCAATCAATCATAAAGTGTCATTCCCAGAGCGAAAAACGAGAATGGTCTATGCCCGACCCCACGACCTCCATGGAGACCTTTGGGGGAGTCTGCTGGTGCTCGACGAGGCGCGACGATTCAGATCGTTCCGGAAGTTCTTGTTCCGTCCGCCGGAGGGCATTGCTACCGTACTTCCGGTCGTCAATGAAGTCGCCCCCGTACTGGCATGTACATCCTGTAAAATAACTTTGCAAGCGTTCGATTTTTTGTTGGTTCTTTCTGGGTTTTGTTGGTCGTTTCGAACTGTGCTTTGTGTTTGAAACGGTACTCTTGCCACGTCGTGTTGCTTAAACCATTTCGTTCATACATGTAGTCAATACTATATTCTTTAAATGATTTTAATACAAGAACTAGATGGTTAAAGTTTGGCAAAAAATTGAAATGTGGAAATTAATTTCTGAAAACTAAATGGATGATGCGTCTGTTATAATATTTTTGAAAATCTTTTGACATGAGTAAGCCATTACAATTATCCAACTAATTTGCAACCATCCAGCAAATCAATAATAATGCGAACAATTTCAGATCGTGGATTTGCCAGGATGTGACCTGAGATTATCGTACAAAAATGTTTACGTTGTTATGTTGATCAAGAGCCAACAAATTTAGGGAATAAGCATATTCAACTCAGTTAATATGATTAAATAAAATCACAAGTCTTATGTTGAACTTTTACAGTTCAAAAATCTCTCAGAAAGTTTCGAGAAGTCGTTTTGTATGAGAGTGTTTGTTTTTTACTTATTTACTATTAATATACATAAATTATTTTGTATCGACTAAACTGCCATGTTTTGATGTTTGTCTTGTGCGTTATGATGTTCTCCGAATTCGTTTTTCATACCACACTAAATTTTATTGACAAATTGAATTTGGGATTTGAATAGTTTATCATATTTTATCACAGTTTAGTATCAGGAACATGGACAACAATATGGACATGATTTTTGAAGGGAGGAATTTAATAAGTAGATACAATTTAATAATGTATAAATATATTTGCATCACAATAGCTTAAGAAGAATTACATTTTGTCTTTTATACAGTATAAATAGTATATATCACAATGGAAGCAACAATCTTAAAATAGAAATGCAATTGGTCGAGATGCTGTCGTTTTATAGACATCCTAAAAGATATGCCGCTGTAAATACTACTCATTTGTCATATTTATAACTTAAATATTTGTGTATATTTACGATCATTTGCAGTGTGAGAGCCTTCCATTTTTCAAGTTTTTTTCTTCTTTCGCAAAGTCGAGTCGTTGCAAATGCCCGAAAGTAAACAATGCTAATTGAATCATGAATAAACATTTCAACTTAATATTTTATTAATACTCGAAAGCAGTGCATTGGGTAAGGTAGAGTTGTTTGGCAATAATGCCAAGAGTGAATGATAGATACAGACACTCACATTACTTCCATATTATTGAGCGCTGTTGAAAATAAATTTTCGGTATCATGCGTTACAGACACACGCTAAAATTAACAGAACACTATCGAATTCTCATAACCGTTATTGCTTATCTACGGCACGTTTGTAATAGACAACGGCATGTCTTTTAGTTAATTGCATATTTCCCGCATAAGACAGCATCGAAAGGCAATCAGTTTATATTTATCACAAACACGTACAATAACATTATCAAAATAGCCAGAAGCATCTGGACGAAAACTTACATGGTAAATCTCAGCAACAGATTATTGATTTGAACACAGATTATTTCCACACATTGCCATTAATTTTGCTGTTTTTAATTACTTCCTTTGCACTTTCAAGAAGACATTTCCGCAGTTTAATTTTCTAATTCTATAAACGATAGTTAAATCCTATTTTCTTCCCAAATGTTTACTTGAATAGTGATATTTATCTTTAGATTATATTTAAAATATGTTTAAACAATTTTGGACTACGGCTTATGACTTGAAGCAAAGGCATTGAAAGACTATAAATGAAGAAAAAGGTTTAATCAAAATTCCAAATCCGTTTCATACAAATACGAAATATTATTCTTGCCTTGGGTAAAAAAACGTTTACTTTTTAGCACAAAACACGTCGATATTTAAAATATCAGTTTCATAAACTGTATTCTTCTAACTACCCTTGCGGTTAATTGCTATATACTCTCGATAATGGCAATGTGTTTGGAAAGAAAGTTTAGAAGTATAGTTTGGCTTCGTAGTTAAGTTTAATAGGTATGTGGCAAAATATATCCTAAAGATAGTAGGTTGTGGTGTATTTCTGTGAAGCTTGTATGTTTTCCATGGAAAATACAATTGCTTTTGCAAGCCAAACGGCTCTTCAGTTGATTAGAATAACAATAACATCAACAATCTTAAGTCCCCGGTAGCAATTTCAGACACGAGAAAACGTCAAAAACAAATATTTTAACAAAGTCTCTCTTTAATATATATTGAAACAACGTAAATAAAATTAAACACGAAATCCAAACGCGCTTTCTGCGTAAATAGGAGAAGCTTAAGAACTTTATTGTGAATCCGGTATTATAACCATTGCAAGGCAGTTAAGGCGAACCGGAAAATGTGACATTCAAATCGAATGTTCTGCCGACTTGTTATAGTTGAAACAAAGTAGGGGAAAAATTATAATTACTACATGAATATGTTGGCGATTGAATCTGTGATTTGAATTTCAATCTGCGATTTGAATGAGAAAGCGTTTCAATTGTGGGGCGCCTCAGTTCATTGTGAAATGCATTTTAAAAGTCATTCAATTTATTGCAAAGAAATTACTCTTTTTGGAATTAAAAAAGAATGATTCCTACATTTCTTCTTCTTTAAATTAACAAGAGCCGATTGACTTCCTAACAGTTTTGTAATCAAGTTACATTAATGGGTATTGCACGTTATCTGAACAATTGGTCTCGAAAGAAGTACAGTAGTTGATCATCTGGAACTTTTGCGCTCACTACGCAATTCAATTTCACGTTTTCCCTTAACATTCGCATTAATAAACGTTCTGTCGGATTTTTCTGGATAGCTATTGGATTTCTCTGAATTATTTTGAATTAGGTTTATAAAAGAGGTAATCAGACCACAATAAGAAATTGTAGTCTGATTATTGGTCTGATCTTATTGTGGTCTGATTACCTCTTTTATACTCGTAATCCTAATATGAATAATAATGAATAGATCTCGGTTGAAGATTATTATGAATTAATAGGAGGTAGGCTCTTGATCGTTTCTAGACGTCACGCAGGGTATTAAAATATTGCTAATAATTATTAAAAAGACCTAATACTAAGTCTTGAGAAAACGTACCTTTCGTTAGCAGTTTAAGTACGAAAAACTGCACCGACTTCAAAGATAATTGTGTTAGAAATTAAAGGGGGGTTCCCTACCATCTTTCCTCAGTTCTGATTTACACGCATTTCCTTTCAGTAAGATTTCACTCTCCAATTCGTAATAAATTAATCGACTTTGCACTGAAACGTACGTTTCTTAATTGCGTTGAAGGCGGTCTGACAATTTTCAACCCTAAAGTAATTTTTAAAACGCCAAACTTATGAAGACTAGCGCGGTGGTTATTTTTAAAGTAATATATTCATCATACTCGTATTTTGATGAAAATCAATCTGATCGAATAGGACCATTTTGAGACTATCTGATCAATTATTGTAAAACGTATTTAAGTATGCGTTGCAAGGATTACTAAGAAAACGAGTTTTCCATATGTATGTTCCCGTACATCACTTGTGTATGATCGACCTTTTTCTTGAATAGTATACCAAGGATCATGACCTGTTTCTGAGGAGATACACGAAGAGGATAAACGACGACAATGTACAAGTAAGGCAGCTGCAGTCTTGTCACAAAGAGTCAACTTTTTCAAAATTACATAGCACTCCTGTATTTGCTCTCTGATCAGCGTGTCTTTTTCGTAAAGGACTCAGTTTCGTGTTCGTGAACTTGGGTCTAAGTACAGCTTCAGCGAAGTGGATCCATTAACTTCCAGCAGTCTTCTCAGGGCACCGTCTCCTACCTGTTAGTGAAAGACACTTCATGAATTTGGTAAACACTTACTTGGAGTGCATTTATACACTACTCTAGTTCTCTGAAGGGTTTGGAACCTTAACTTTTCACTTGAGGTTCTTATGGTCTCAACAACTCTAATTAATCCCAGGTTGCCATTAGGTTTCCCACACGACTTGCAACTCATGTCATTGCTGATGGCAGTAATCGGTCTCATGCCACAAGATTTCTTACTCGCAAAATAAAATGCAACGTTTACCAATAGCATCATAAATAATAATTTTGATGGGTTAAAGTAGGAACGTTTATAGATCAAATTTTAGTGCATTTTTCGATGTTTTCACTGCATAAATGCGTACATACTTAATAGGTTATTAGTGCATATTAAGGATGCGACATCGATATCAATGTTTTAAACATCGCGCCCGAGTTGACTTCGGAGCCCTGGTATTTCCCTACGTCTTTGCTCGTATTTCGCACTTGAAGAGGCAGTCAACCCATATGTTGTATACGTAGAGGGCCTGACCCTTGAGATCACTGTGGGCGCTCAGCCTTTCAGTCCTTTTTTGTTCTTTGTTTTTATAATTTCTAACTTTTATTTGAATTAATTATGAATTGTAACTAATGAACATCACCATTCTCAAATTAAATTTTGTTGCGCACGAATTTGATATTAGAGGTTACTACACCAGCTTTCAAATACCGATGCTTAAAAACATCGACGGATTTTGGTCGATGTATTATTTCGAACATCTATGTTTTAATTTTGATCATCGTTGTTTGGTAACATCGATGTTTTATTATCGATGTCGCAACACTTGAGCATCAAATTCCGCCCTCTCCGCACACAGCGTTCTTTCGCCTCGTGCGTGCAAGCAGACGAGCAAGGACGCGTGGGCTCTCACACGTAGTCTGTGCAGTCGATTCAATTTAGTATTTGGAGAGTAATATTTAATATACAAATTAATAATTAATTCATATATGTCATAAAATATATTAATATAGGAACATTGTAAGGCGTAATTTAATGCATTTCCTACCACGTTGCGTTCCTAATCCACAAGTTATTCATACATATAAATCCTGTTGCTAGTGCTAGCACCCAGCGTCCTTTCGCCTCGTGCGTGCAACATGCTTACCCCGTGGCGGGCGGGTGAGGGGGTAATATGTAATATACAAATTAATAATAAATTTATATATCTCTTAAAATATACTAATGTAGGAACTTTACACGGTGTATTTTAATGTATTTCCTCTACGTTTCGTTCCTAATCCACAAATTATTCATGCATATAAACGTAAGATTTAAGGGACGCAGTTCTGAAAAACACTTACTACGAAAAAATCTTTTTGGATTGTCTGGATACCCGCCGATACCAATCCCTCACACACGCACACTCACCACCCACCGACCACGTCTTACGGTTTCTCTGTCCTCGCCGAACTACCCTTTCCCTTCAAGACATCCTTTTGTTCTTGTTCAGCGCACCATCTACCGGCCAACCCTATCTCTACCTTAACCTAAACCTACACTCACCTATCTTAAACTACTATATACACTCCTCACTGTTCACACCACTAAGCACTCTCACTCCCATTCCCACATAAATCCGGTCGCTAGTGCTAGCACCCAGCGTCCTTTCGCCTCGTGCGTGCAACGTGCTTACCCCGTGGCGGGCGGGTGAGGGGGTAGTATTTAATATACAAATTAATAATGAATTTATATATCTCTTAAAATATTCTAATATAGGAACTTTTCAAGGTGTATTTTAATGCATTTCTTACAAAGTTGGGTTCCTATTCCATAAGTTATTTATACATAAAAATCCGGTCGCTTGTGCTAGCACCCAGCGCCCTTTCGCCTCGTGCGAGCGACGCGCCGCTTACCTATCGTGTAGAGGAGGGGGCGTGGGCCCTCACACGCAGTCTGCGCAGTCGACATCCGCGCGGGCGGCGGCGGCGGCGCGGGCAACACGCGCGGATCGTGCTGCGGGGGCGGGGGCGGGCGAGGGCGGCGGCGGGGGCGGCGGCGGCGGCGCGGGCGGCAGCGGCGGCCGGCCCGCCGTGGAGGCCGGGGCAGGCGGCGGCACCGACGCCTTCTGCGCGTCCCGCAGCCGCCGGTAGAAGTTGTACACCTGCTGCATGCACGCCAGCCCCGCGCCTGCGCCACGGAGCCATTGACTGATTTACTTCTCAACCTACCTATCTATCTTTCAATCTATATTTCTATCTATCTACTTATCTATCTACGTCTTTATCGACATTCCTACCTATTTTTCTACCTACCTACTTATCTACCTTTTTATCTATTTACCTATTTATGTACCTACCTACTTATCTACCTTTCTATCTTCCTATCTGTCTACTTATCACTATCTATATTCCTATCTATATCTCTATTTAACATCCTATCTATCTACTTATCTATCTACCTACATATTTATCTATTTTCTTATGTATCTGCTTTTCTTTTTATCTTCCTATCTATATTTCTTCCTGTCTTTTTATCTTCCTATCCATTCCTTATATCTATCTTCCTATCTCTTTATCTATCTACTTCTCTCTCTACCTACCTACCTACTTATCATTCTGCTTATCTACTTACCTCTCTACCTACGTATCTACTTATCTCTCTACCTATTTATCTACTTGTATCTCTGCATATCTATATACTTATCTCTCTACCTATTTATCTACTTGTATCTCTGCCTATCTATTTTTCTGATCTCTCTACCTACGTATCTATCAATCAATCTTCCTATTTATCTTCTTGTCTATTTTACTACATATCTACCTATCAACTTACCTATATACTTTCCTGTCTATTATCTACCTACCTGTCTTTTCATCAATCTTTCTATCTTCTTGTCTACATAACTACCTATCTACTTATCTATTACTTAATTTCTGCCACAACCTGCAATCCTTAGCTCCTCCCTTCTCCCACGCGATTCGTGTGTGGAGGGAGCTGGTGCGTACCGAGAGTGAGGGAGCCGGCGATGGCGGAGGCCGGGTCGGCCACCACGCCCAGCCCCAGCGCCGCCACGCCGTACAGCGTCAGCGACAGCCCCGCCGTCACCAGCCACGCCAGCACCCACCGCGCCAGCCCCTGCGCCACCACCATCACCATCACCCCATCACCATTGTACCATCACCATCGCACATTCACTATCACCATCATACCATCACCATCACACCATCACCATCACCCCATCACCATCACCATCACACCATCACCATCACACCATCACCATCACACCATCACCATCACACCATCACCATCACACCATCACCATCACACCATCACACCATCACCATCACACCATCACCATCACACTATCACCATCACACCATCACCATCACACCATCACCATCACACCATCACCATCACACCATCACCATCACACCATCACCATCACACCATCACCATCACACCATCACCATCACACCATCACACCATCACCATCACACCATCACCATCACACCATCACCATCACACCATCACCATCACCATCACACCATCACCATCACACCATCACCATCACACCATCACCATCACACCATCACCATCACACCATCACCATCACACCATCACCATCACACCATCTCCATCACACCATCACGCCATCACCATCACACCATCACACCATCTCCATCACCACATTGTTCATTACGCAGCCCATGCATTGTCACAGGACTCCGTGCAAGATCACATCAACACATTCGTCGCCATGCAATCATGCATCGCCATACCCGTCGCCACGCAGTCACTCAATACCATGGAGTCACCGTGAACACTCTCGTCACCACGTGGTCAGCCGACAGCTGTCTCAGCACCTCGTAGTCATCCATCACCACAATCTTCACCATGTAGTCACCCGTCACTACAATCGTCACCATTCACTTACTCAACACAATGAAATAATCCATCACTACACTCATCACCACACATTCGTCGCCATGGAATCATGCATCACCACACCCGTCGCTACGCAGTCACTCAACACCACGCGGTCAACCGTGAGCACACGCGTTACCGCGTGGTCACCCGACAGCACTCTCAGCACCTCGTAGTCATCAATCACCACAACCGTCACCATGTTGTCACCCATCACTACAATCGTCACCATGCAGTTATTCAACACCATAAAATAACCCATCACTACACTCATCATCACATCCATCACCACGCAGGCACTCATCACCACACTTATCACCGCGCAGATATCCATCTCCATGCTCATCACCAGGCACTTACCTATCACCACACCCATCACTCTCATCATCATACTCATCACCACGCAGACATCTATCACCATACTCATCACCACGCAACAACCCATCACTACACGCATCACCACTCTCATCACTGTGCAGACACTAATTGCCACACCGTAACCCATCACTACACTCCTGAGAACGCAATAACCCATCATTACTCTCTGAATCCGAAACAGTGAAATTGTCGCTGATTCAATCAGTGAGAGGCGGAGTCACTGATATCTTCAGTCGAAATGTGTAGTTTCGCTGACAATCAGCGAATAGGCGAACCCTTTTATAATGATCGCCAGCATTTTACTGGTCGTCGGTGGTAAAAGTGCCGAGTCAACATCGCTCACTGATCGTTCAGTCGTTCACGTGCTCCTATTTTGACAGATTTCACTGATTCAAACAGTGAAGTTTCACTGATTCAAAAAAGTGGACCCGATTTTCACTGATTTGTTCAGTTCAATTCACTGATTGTTAGTAGCAGGGTTATAACTGATACCATCAGTGAATAGTCACTGGCAATCAGCAGTTTTTCACTGATTCAGACTGAGAAAGTACACATCCCAATGTTAGGCCTCATTCACAATGCAAACTTAAACGTAAACGTAACGTAGCCGCAAAACCTAGAAATGTGTTATTAAGCGAGACCATTCACAATGCCTTCACGTAAGACCGTAAACTTAAAGAGTTCGCAAGCTCCAAGCTTTTACGTTAAGTTTACGTCGGAATTCTACAGAAGACCAATCAGAGAGCAGCTTGGAAGTTAGATTTCAGATTGTGTTCAGGTAGTTTGTGATTATGTCATTGTTATCGTAATGTAGAGAACTAGTTTACGAATGTTTTTCATGCGTGTAGTGCATTCAGTGTAAGACTTTGGACAATTTTTATTGTGACTTTAACCTGAGATTGCGAATAAACTAATTATGTCCGACGAATTACTCGTGAATTTGGTTCATGAGAATCCTTGTTATAAGATGAAAGAAATGTGAGCACTACTACAACATCTACTCGCATGCATATAAAGGCAAATCGATAGGAATCTCGAAGAAAAAGCTAGAAACCATGGTGGAAAGATCTTTTCACCATGCTAGAAACGAATCGATCAAGTTTCATTACATTGAATTGATTCGTTCAAGCGAAACTTACGTTCGTCATTGTGAACGCTTGTTTCTCCGTGTAAATTTTGCGGCTACGTTTACAGCATTACGTTACGTTTAAGTTTGCATTGTGATTGAGGCCTAACTCATCAGCTCTCTTTCGTCGGTGTTGGCACGCACCTTGCGCACGCCGGCGACGAGCAGGGCGGCCGCCGCGCCCTGCGCCGCGTGCAGCAGCACGGAGGCGGCGTGCGCGCCCTCCACCCACTCCGCCGGCGGCCGCTGCGCGCGCGCCTTCTGCGCCGGCTCGTCTGCGCAGCACACACGCGCGCGCGCGCGCTGCGCACTTGCATTAAGCAAGCACGCGTGCCGCGCGGCGGGCGGAAGCACGCTGGGAACGGCTCGAGTTCTGGATGGGATCGGGTTGTGATGAGGTCGAGTTCGAGTGGGGATTGGGTCGAGTTTGAGTGGGGATTGGGTCGAGTTTGAGTGGGGATTGGGTCATGTTTGAGTGGGGATTGGGTCGAGTTTGAGTGGGGATTGGGTCGAGTTCGAGTGGGGATGGGGTCGAGTTCGAGTGGGGATTGGGTCGAGTTCGAGTGGGGATTGGGTCGAGTTCGAGTGGGGATTGGGTCGAGTTCGAGTGGGGATTGGGTCGAGTTCGAGTGGGGATTGGGTCGAGTTCGAGTGGGGATGGGGTCGAGTTCGAGTGGGGATGGGGTCGAGTTCGAGTGGGGATGGGGTCGAGTTCGAGTGGGGATGGGGTCGAGTTCGAGTGGGGATGGGACCGAGTTCGAGTGGGGATGGGGTCGAGTTCGAGTGGGGATGGGACCGAGTTCGAGTCGGGATGAGGTCGAGTTCGAGTTGGGATGCGGTTGAGTTCGAGTCGCGAATAGGGCCAAGTTCGAGTCGAGTTCAGTTCGGAATCGGGTCGAATTGGAATCGCGAAAGTACGAGTTGGGTAGGAAACCGAGTTCTTGTCGGGATCAGGTCGAATTCAGGTCAGAATCAGGTTGGATTGGGTCGGAATCGTGTTGGATTCGGCGAGTTTAGGATGGGATCTTGTCGAATTGTGGTCGGGATCAGGTAAAGAACAGATCCTAATCAGGTCGGATCTGGCGAGAACGGAACGGGATCCGATCGTCTGATTGGGATCGGCTCAAATTCGGGAGGAGTTCAGGTCAGTGAAGAGTGGAGTTTTTATAAGGATCGGGTGGGGATGGAGTCAAGTTTTGTCTGAGTCGGGTTGAGACCAGGTCGCAATTTGATCGATCTTATTTGGGTCTAGTTGGCGTCGTAATGGGGACTAGTGCGGCTCTGTCTCGGTTCTAGTTTTCTCTGTGATCTACTCTAATTTATCTCGAAATCGCTTGTAATTCTAGTTGGAGATCTATCTACATAATCTATTAGTTGATGCCAAGATGAGGTCGGGATAGGGTCGCGTCGAAATCGTGTAGGAGTTGCGGCGGGATAAAATCGAATCTACGACAAGATGTCATGTTGTCGATTCTATCTGGATCTCAAGACATATTCGACTAATCTACTGTTTAAAATTGATTCTTCTTCCCTCCTGTGAGCAAATTCAATGGCCTAATTCTCTATTTGAAATGCTTCAGCATTGTTTGCTCAAGACTTCTGGCTTGAACGTCTTAGCACATAATCGTCAGCTGTAAAAAAATATTTCGGGTCGTAATAACAGGAATAAACATGGCCGTTTTGCTAGGTCGAGTATCAGATGTAATACGTAGTATGACACAGATATAAGAGTGGGCAGTCGTTCATTCAAGTTTGTTCTGAAAGTAGGCAGTCTAGTTACACATTATCCATATATAAACAACCTCATTTTTCATCTAATACACTCACACGATTTCTTTCTTTCATATCGTCCGTCTCTCGTCTCGTCACCGTCAGGGAATTTTGAAAGGTTACAATTGAAAGACGTACATACTATTTAATTTACTTGCAAAGTAATGCGTGAGGTTGATTACCTAGTAGAGGCAGTCTTCTATTCTCGATGATAGTCTCCACAGCGAGTACAAGCCACGCCATGGCCCAAACCTGCACAATTTCACCAAAAAATAGAAAAATTAAATAGACATTGCTTAAGACATTCCTTCACAACGTGGAGAAGAGATGCATAACTGTCAGGTTGGATGAAAATCTCCATCCAGTGGGTATTTCGGAGTTAATTTGTTTGTTTTGTTTGAGTGTATTTTGGTTTTTATTGGAGCATAATATTCGTTCGTAAATTTACTTCATGTGAAATACAAGAACAATAAAGTAACAAATGCGAGAAGTTTAGCAACAGACGTTTACACTTTACAGTAAATTAATTTTGTACTTTTGTTGTATTTATGTTTGTATGTGCTGATTAAATACGAATTGACAAACCCATAAAATGAAATACGTATTTTATTTTCAGTTTACTTTTGTTTTGTACTTGTGTTTTCTTCGTTCGTGTTTGTATGAGTTTGTTTTGATTAAATTTGATTGTTCAAAGAATATTTCGGCACTTACAATTCTAAGTGTTATTGTTTTATTTGAAATACTTTAAAAACATTAAAATATTTAAATGTATTTTTACGTTTTTTCAAGTGGGCTTAAAGTGACGTTCTTAACGGGTGGGTTTTGCTTTGGTGTCATATACATTGCAAAACATGAGTGTGAGAAGCTATTTGAGTGATAGTGTGGTAGCTTGTTATTATCTATAGCATACGTGCGTAATGAAAAATTCGAATTACGCGAAGCTGCATCCTTTCCCATACCCGACCGTATATTCGAACTAGCATTCTTGCCGCCCTTCGACTGACGACATAAATATTTCCAAATCGGTTAATAAAAAATGGTTTCAGAGTTTATATTCTTCCATTTATTAAACTTCTGTACCAAATTCGCCAAAATAAGGATTCGCGTCCCATATTTGAAGGATTGCGTCCCACATTTCGGTCGATCGCACATTGGTTGGGCATATCTTCGAAACAGCTCTTTGCCCAACTGCGAGATGAAAATTTTACACGCCGTTGTGCTTTCGAAGTTTGAAGTAGGTGGGTTCTGCGACGAAAGGGATATAGCAGAGGGGACAGACTGGTCGATGGCCGTAATTACACGAGGATAAATTATTCGAGATATCGAATGCGGTCGATTACCCTTCCCATGACGATGAGGCATCGTATTTCCCAGGCAGGTAGCTCAGAACGCTCACCTTCAACCCTACTTCGACTGGGTGGGTGGTTATATTGGGCTCATGAGTCGTGACGTAGCTTGTTCACCGGTACATTTCTCACGAGTACACTAAACACGGAATAATTATGACAAGATTGACGTAAGCACCATAACGTTCAGAAGCTGATTAAAGAACAGTTTCTTTTCCAAATTACGCCCGTACGCCCGTATAGTGCGTGTTTTTTGTAATACTGAGAGTGCAGTGTAAGAAACGTAATTAAAGCAATAGGTATTTGCTTCGTTGATTTTCCAAATCTATATAGAAAAATAAGGGGAATGTGCGTATGTGTGTCGCACATAGATGCAAAACCTACTTGGCCTAATTATAGAAAAATGTGAAAATTTCACATTTTTCTATTATTAGAAATGGGAGTGTGGTTTGAATTAAGTGTGGTTTGAATTAAGTGTGGTTTGAATTAAGTGTGGTTTGAATTAAGTGTGGTTTGAATTAAGTGTGGTTTGAATTAAGTGTGGTTTGAATTAAGTGTGGTGTGAATTAAGTGTGGTGTGAATTAAGTGTGGTGTGAATTAAGTGTGGTGTGAATTAAAATGGACATTTGGGGACTTTGATGATTTATTCGTTTATGACGACTTAAGCGCCCGTGAGCTCTACGCCACCCTCAAGGTTTAATCGCGTCTTCACTGCATACTGCATACTGCATTCTTCCGCTGCGATTGTGAAAAATCGGCCGGAATTATTACTTGAATTTCGGACAAGTTTATCAAATTTCTCCAAGATAGTGTGTCATAGCAAACGTATGCCCAAATTTGAGAGAGAAATATTAAACCATAAGATATTGGAAAACCATGACTAAACCAGGACATAGAACAAACCCATATTTGCGAGCAACACTTTCATCTATTCGAATTTTTGCTCAGCGTAGCGTAAAATGTGATTAACAGACACGCAACCAGTAGTGTGTGATACGTAATTCACTCCAATGGCGAACCATTGCTGGGTCCACTAGTTTATCATGTGATTAAGTATAATTCACCACCCACGGCTGAAGATGCAGCATCCTTTCGAAAATTCCTTTCCGTATGTTTGTTCAAGACTTAAAACGGATTCCGGTGAGAGATTTAATTCAGATTCTCGTTGCAGGTTTGCATTTAAAGTTCGTAACGTTAAAATATTTAATTTTCACTTAAAATTCTGCATTTTTTTTTTAAATCGTGAAAAACACCGTGAAATTAAAAATTGTAAATTACTGGAAGGCGGTGGCACAATCTGGCTTCACATTCGGATTCAGAGCGTCGACATACATAAAGAAACATGCGTCAACCCGGTCCGACAACCACCACCGAAAACAAAAAAAATTCAATTTCACGGGGGGAGGGAGGTCGCGATTTTAAAAATACTGGACGGTGGTGACGCAGTTCTGGCTTCAGATTCGGATGCAGTGCGTCGACATACGTTGAGAAACGTGTCTGCCACTGTGTGTGTGTGTGTGTGTGTGTGTATGTACGTCCTACGAGAGTATCTGCCTCTGCCTGCTCGCGGGCGTACGTGTGTGCATGTGAAAGTATATATGTGTGAGTGTGTGTATGCATGTGCGCGCATGAGAATATGAGCGTGTGCATATGTATGAGCGTGTGAACGAGTGCATGTATGAAAGAGTGTGTGAGTGTATGAGTGCATGAGTGTGAACGAGTGCATGAGTGTGAACGAGTGCATGAGTGTGAACGAGTGCATGAGTGTGAACGAGTGCATGAGTGTGAACGAGTGCATGAGTGTGAACGAGTGCATGAGTGTGAACGAGTGCATGAGTGTGAACGAGTGCATGAGTGTGAACGAGTGCATGAGTGTGAACGAGTGCATGAGTGTGAACGAGTGCATGAGTGTGAACGAGTGCATGAGTGTGAACGAGTGCATGAGTGTGAACGAGTGCATGAGTGTGAACGAGTGCATGAGTGTGAACGAGTGCATGAGTGTGAACGAGTGCATGAGTGGGTATGTGCTTAATTGGTTTTGTGATGAGTGTGTGGGTATGCATATGTGTATGAGTGGGTATGCATATGTGCATGAGTGGGTATGCGTATGTGCATGAGTGGGTATGTGTACGTGCATGAGTGGGTATGTGTACGTGCATCGCGATTTTAAAAATACTGGATGGTTGTGACGCAGTTCTGGCTTCAGATTCGGATGCAGCGCGTCGACATACGTTGAGAAACGTGTCTGCCACTGTGTGTGTGTGTGTGTGTGTGTGTATGTACGTCTTACGAGAGTATCTGCCTCTGCCTGCTCGCGGGCGTACGTGTGTGCATGTGAAAGTATATATGTGTGAGTGTGTGTATGCATGTGCGCGCATGAGAATATGAGCGTGTGCATATGTATGAGCGTGTGAACGAGTGCATGTATGAAAGAGTGTATGAGTGTGTGAGTGTATGAGTGTGTGAGTGTATGAGTGTATGAGTGTGAACGAGTGCATGAGTGTGTATGTGCATAAATGTGTATGTGCATGAGTGGGTATGTGCATGAGTGGGTATGTGCATGAGTGGGTATGTGCATGAGTGGGTATGTGCATGAATGGGTATGTGCTTAATTGGTTTTGTGATGAGTGTGTGGGTATGTGTACGTGCATGAGTGGGTACGTGTACGTGCATGAGTGGGTATGCGTACGTGCATGAGTGGGTACGTGTACGTGTATAAGTGGGTATGTGTACATGTATGAGTGGGTACGTGTGTGTCTGTATATATTCATGTGTGTGCGTACCAGTGAGAGGGCGCCGATGAGCTGCGCGCGGCAGCCCAGATCGCAGCACGCGCGGCGCATCCGTCTAGCCGCCCTCCGCGCCGCGTGCGCCGGGCCGCCCCCGCCCCCGCCGCCAGCGCCGAACGCCGACGTCGCCTCCGCCGACGCGGCCATCGACACACGCGCCGCCGCGCGGCCGCAGCCCCGCTCCTCCTACAGGATGGGTCAGAATAAATGATACAAACACTTAGGGCATGTTGTGGGGTCAGATATGCCATTGCTCCTGCTTCAGAAGGTTCAGAATAATGCTAGAAACATGTAGGTAATGTTTCGAGGTCAGATGTGCTACTGCTGCCCCGCTCCTCCTACAGGATGGTTCAGAATAAATGCTACAAACATTTAGGGCACGTTGCAGGGTCAGAGATGATACTGCTTCTGCTACAGGAGGTTCAGAATAATGCTGGAAACATGTAGGTAATGTTTCGAGGTCAGATGTGCTACTGCTGCCCCGCGTCTTCTACAGGCTGGTTCAGAATTAATGCTACAAACATTTAGGGCACGTTGCAGGGTCAGAGATGATACTGCTTCTGCTACAGGAGGTTCAGAATAATGCTGGAAACATTTAGGTCATGTTTCGAGGTCAGATGTGCTACTGCTGCCCCGCTCCTGATACAGGGTGGTTCAGAATAAATGCTGGAAACATTTAGGGCACGTTTCGAGGTCGAATATGCTACTGCTGTCCCGCTCCTGATACAGGATGGTTCAGAGAAAATGCTGTTAAAATGTAGGGCATGTTGCGGGATCAATAATGTTTCTGCCGCCTCGCTCCTCTTACAGGGTGGTTCAGAATAAAGGCTGCAAACTTCCAGGGATCTTGCGAGGTCGAAGACGCTAATGAAAATAAGTCTAACGTCACCGTTGCCGCCCTTCGCCGCCTCGATTCTGCTACAGGGTGGTTCACAATAAATGACGCGAACTTCTAGGCCATGTTGCAGGGTCAAAAAATTCCAATGAACAAGTGACGAACGCGGCTGCTGTCTCGCTCCTGCCTCACACTGCTAGTGGGTGGTACAAAATAAGTACTGCAAACGTATAGGGATGTTGTGGTGTCAAATATGCTAATGATGTTTGGTGAACTGCTAGCGGAGCACTGCTAGTGGTGACAACTTTCCCCACATTAATACACTATAACAGTGTATGTGTGTGTTCTCTATACTTCATGTAGGACACTACAGATTGTCTAGAATGAATGTTACAAGTTTGCAATGCATGTTGCTAGGTCAAAGCCGCTAATGTACACATAGATTTTTCATACAAAGAAGTTACACGGGACATTTTTGAGATGAAGCTCGTGATTAGTAGACTCTCATCCTGTATTGTTGTTTGGGAAACACAGGGCCGTATTTACAAACCGCTGCCAGGGGCCTGCCAGGAGTAGCAGGCTCCCAGAGTTCGATTTTGCGATTCTCGAACTGCTCCCAACGGCTGGCAGGCCCCCAGCATGCTCCCAGCAGCGGCCCCCAGCTGGCAGCGGTCGCAGGTGCTGCCAGCAGCCTTCCAGCCTACCCCTAGCGTGGTTCACTGTGGTCTGATTGTGGTTTACTTGTGTTTCTATCCCTCCGTGCGTTGTTGTGTTGAAGTATTTTCCTATTTTACACCGACTTTGCTTGCTTTTTTTGTACATTCTTCTTGATTTACGGCAACCACGCATTCTTTTTGGACTACTCTATCGGATACACGACGAATTATTGCTTACTCTCTCGGACTGCTCTTTTTTATACACGGCAACATATCTTTCGTGCTTTTCGCCCATATCTTCGATATCATGGATAACGAATTGCTGGAATTGTATGAATTCATTGAAGAAATGGAAGAAGAAGAAGAGCAGCGACGACGAATGCCTCGCCGTTATATCCGGGATGCACAGAATCCTCTGGAGAGATTTCGGGACCGGGAATTTCAATGTCGCTACCGGTTTTTGAAATCTACTGTTGTTGATATATTGTTTCCTCTCATGCGGGATGTGATTGATGGGGATTTACGGGGTTTCCCAATATCCCCAATGATAAAACTATTGACGGCATTAAGATTTTATGCCACAGGCCTGTACCAGGTGAGTTGATTTACATTTTTTAATAAAGTCTGCTCATGGAGTAAAAATTAATTACCTTATAAGTATCATTTGAGTGTATCATCCTAGTGTAAAGGTGATATGATTCAAAATATATATTTCAGAGAGACAATGCTGATATTCACGGTCTCAGCCAGCCAAGTGTCTGCAAAGTGGTTCAGGAAGTAACCGCTATCCTTGCAAGACAAGTAAGGAATTATGTAATTCTGCCAAGAACTGCACAGCAACAAGAAGATGTGAAAAGGAAGTTCTATGGCATGAGACAATTTCCTGGTGTTGTTGGGTGCGTAGATGGAACGCACATAAGAATTACTTCCCCTGGAGGTAATATGGCAGAAGTGTTCCGCAACAGGAAAACCTATTTTTCCTTAAATATTCAGGTAATTTAAATGTTCAGTGTTAGAATTGTGAAACAATTTAAAAGTGAATTACCAACCTATCTTCATTAAAACTTACCAGTGAAATCTATTTTATATTGTATCGTACTGTTTATGAATGAAATACGTGTATAGTATTTCAGATCTATGCTTTTAATATGTTTGAATGCATAATTTTATGTTAAACAGATTCCACTTAATTACAGACAATCAGTTCATTTGAAATTAAATTAACAGTTCATAAACCTAGTTTATTTCACAAAGTCTTGAAAATACACACTTTGGAGCCCCATTGTGTGTTCATCATTAGATAAATAAAGCATAGCTTTATTTTATACAATTTTAAAATCAAAAACAATAATTAAAAACTGAATGAATGAAAATACTAAAATTTTTTAAACATGCAGAAAATATGTGAATTATGCAAGCAGAAAAATTCAGATTAGGAGGCATAATGTTGATAAATGCCATTTTGCTTTATAGGATTACATAAATAACCATCCACATCATTAAAACAATAATTTATCAAAATATTCTGTCTTCATTTGTTTAAGCTGTTATATCTGACCTTGAATTAATCAATGAATCCATTTTTTATGGTTTTGTGGGAAATATGGCTTAAATACATTAAACATTTCATCAATGAAGACAGAATATACTGATAAATTATTGTTTTTGTGACGTGGATGGTTATTTATGTAATGATATATCAGAAAAATGTAATTTACCAACATTATGCCTCAATCTGAATTCGAATTCACAAGTTATATTTTAATAAGGTAAGCTTCCTAACGGGAATTCTTTCTGCTTATATAATTCACCAATTTTCACGTTTAAAGAATTTTAATATTTTTATTCTTTCAGTTTTTAATTTTCAAATTTTTAGCTATACATTATTGATGATGGAGACACAATAGGGTTCTGAAATGTTTTGTATTTTCAAGAAATACACTAGAATGATGAACTTGTTCATTTTATTTCAAATGAACTGATTGTCTATAATGAAGTGGAACCTGTTTCATGGAAACCTATCATAGACAATAACTTTGTTAACAAGCATAATTTTATAGTTCCCTATCTTTTAAATCCATCTGACTTCTCAGCAATAGTACTGTGAAAGAAATAGTTTTTGGTGAGGTTATTGTTTATAAACTGATCAACTTGATTTGAAATAGGAAGTAATTTGTTATGTACATTTTCCTTACAATTAGATTTGCTATTTACTATTGTTTTTATTGGATTTTACCTGACAGTTGTTTCAGTAAATTGAGATTTAAAAAAAAAAAAGTAAATTTATACAAAATTAATGTCAAACAATGAATATGAATCATGACAGTCATCCAAAAATGAATTTAGTAAGAGTGATTAGTTTTTTGATATCAATGTTTTAGAAATTATCTTTATGCATTCTGAAATGAACATTGTTTTAATATTCTAGTATTAATAGTACATTGAAGTCATTTTAATTCATTGCAAATTCATAACAATGTCTAAATTTACTAACAAGACAAGCTATGTAAATATAATATATTACTGTTGCTTCTTGTGTTAGTAAGATACAAGGAACCTCTTCCTTGAACCAGAAGTATATTCCTACATAGTATTGAGCCATAATGTATATTCTCCAAAGGCCAAGAAATAAGTATGACTAATTACTGGATACTCTGTACACAGGTACTAGCAGGACCGGATATGGAAATCCAGGATATAACGGTGAGGTATCCTGGATCTTATCACGATGCCAGGATATTCCGACTTAGCGGCCTAGGCATTCCTCTACAAGAAGGACATATTAGAGGTGTGATTTTAGGAGACAGTGGCTACCCCTGTGAAACATATCTTCTCACACCGGTGCTCAACCCCACCACACCAGCAGAAAGACGGTACAATGAGGCCCATATAGGCACTAGAAATATTGTTGAAAGAACAATAGGCGTATGGAAGCAGAGATTTAGGTGTCTATCAAGAGGTTTGGGACTGAAGTTAAAGAACACTGCAGCTGTGATTAGTGCTACAAGTGTATTACACAATATTGCAAGAGCCAGCAATGACCCTCTTCCAGAAGAAGAAATGGGAAACAATGAAATTGACGACGAGATACCTTTCATGGGGAATCAAGGCCCTGGATTGGTAGCTCGCAGACTTTTTATTGAAAGGCATTTCTCATGAGATGGTTATATAATCAAAAAATAAAATGATACATATTTATGGGATTTTTTTATTTTCTAATTGTTTTTTTTCCAGTAGCAATAATTCTATTTGTAAATCTTTCATCACTTTCTCTTTCTCGTGCAACTCCTTCATCTGTGCCAATTTCAAGTCTTGGATCTCTTGCTGGTGCCTCGATATCTGCTCCTGGTGTGCAATTTGCAGATCTGCTAATCTTCTCTCATTTTGAGTTTTTCCAAATGGAATATTTCTTGTTGCTTGGTTGATTCCTTAATTTTTTTCAATCTTTCAGCAACTTCTACATCTAATTGATGTCGTTTTCTTCGTCCTAAACAAAAAACCAAAAAATATTAATTTTTTATTTAAAAAAGCCTGTTGAATTTTTAGAGAATACAAGAGATTAAGTTTTGTGCAATACAGATAATGCAACTTTATGAAAAACCATTTCTTATTTAGTTTTGTTAAACACTAAAGCATAACCGTAGAGTGACCTTTTGAAGTTATAAAAATTTTTTTTCGTAACTCAGTTAAAGAAAGTTAAAAACTTTGTTTGCATGTAAACAGAATTTTAGAATTCTATTTTTAATTTATAATTTGTAGAATTCTAGTTCTTGTAGTTCTGTTTACATGCAAACTTTGTAGCACATTTCTGTCTGTTGTTAACCAAAAAAGGAGTGCATGTTCCTCTTAAATAATAGAAATGCATATTTTTCTACTCCCATTGAATAATTGTCATTGATTCCTGCAACATTTCATAATGATACAGGTTCTAGATCAATCATACAGAAGTTTACAAACCTAGTATTGATAATTTTTGATTGAGAATTGATAATTGCTTTGAATATTGCTAAAGGTTTCGTTTCACTTTGTAGATTAAAATTGCATATATTATATGCATGTCAGTTATGAGTTCTTTTATTAATAGTATTTTTTTTAATGATGTGCCAATATTATTTAAAATAAATTGATTGTAATATCACTTCCATCCTATTGGACTAGTGCACTGGTAAACAAAAGCAATCTGCACAGGGAAGATGGGGAAACACTCTGAGATGGCCTTGACTGAATTCTGGTTGCCAACTGCCATGAAACAATTCAATGTAAAAGTTTCATAGTTTAAAGTTACCGTAAATTATAGAAATCATTCCATAATGTACTATTGCAAAGTGTTCACTTGAATGAAATACAGAATACTGACATAATTGAAATGTCAATAACATATCTGTTCATCTGAACTGGTTTTGATCAAAATTTTAATGCAATTTTTCTATGCCTTTAGGTCACTTTTATAACATTTTTTTGATAATTTTTGGCAATATTTTACGTCATCAAAATCTGCCCCCTAATTGTGACCACGCAAATTAACTTTCCTGGTAACTTTAGAATAATATGCCAGATATTGCTTCCCCAACTTGTGAACATGGTTTGAAAAATTGTAATTTCTGAAGCTGCCTTTTACAACAGATTTATTAGGAAAATGAATGTCTTTATTCAAAGATTGGAAAAAAAATGTCAAGAAACATGCTGACTGCTAGAATAATGCCATTAGTTTTTGTCTTAACTTCAATTCATGCTATTACAAAAAAAAATTAAAAATAAAAAAAATGTAGTTTTACATTGCTCATTATAGCCACAATTATTAGTTTACACAAGACAAATGATTTGTAGAACAAAGGATTGCTGCATAAGAAAATTTGGTAATGGAGTGGAAATGCATATTCAATTTTGAATATCTGCATATACTGGATAAAAAAAGTGTTCTTGACACAGTAAGAAATAAGTCATATAAGAACTAGATACTTACCATGCCAAGTACATATTTTTATCCATTACATTAAGATTGTATTCACATCCAATGTGAATTCCAATCCTTCATTATCTACATTTGTGGTTGTAACACTATTGTAATACAAATATATTGCCTCGTGTAAACTAATAATTGTAGATGTATTTAACAATTTCTTAAAATTGCATTCATCAGTCATTACAACACTTTTTAATAGTTTTACATACCAGTCAAGGGTGAATCTCTCTGCAAGGTCTCATTTTCACGTGTGTGTACCCTAGGTGTGGTCGGAGTAGGACCAGCGGCAGTAGCAATAGCGGTAACAGTAGTAGTAGTAGTAGTAGCAGCAGCAGCAGGCTCAGCAGTAGCAATAGTGGTAACAGTTGTAGTAGTAGCAGCAGGATCATCAGAAGCGATAAAAAGAGCAGGATCGCCAGGAACAGCAGCAGGATCATCAGCAATGAAAAGAGCAGGATCATCAGCAATAAAAGAGCAGGAACAGCAGAGGCAGTGGACGTTGCATCCTCTGCACTCCTCCAATGCACAGAATCGTGCTCGTTTTCTATTTCTAAAGTAATATGTGGGGAAATGTCTAATATTTCCGCCTGTAAAGGGTTTGTTGGGAGGCAGGGGCCACCTCCAGTTCCCATTCTTTGTATCTTTTCTTTATCCAAAACTGTCTTCGTCGAGGACTTCATTTTTTCCCAGCATCTGCAATCAAATATTAGACACACACATATACACGTCAAGGAAATAATTGAAAATAAAGGTACATTAACATTAGCACCGATGTGAACGCAAACATACCTTTTTAGCTGCAGGACATCTCGTCTAGAGACACCTTCATGGCTATTATAGCACATACAAATCTCATTCCACGCCTTTGTCTTCTTATCCTTCATGAATTTCTTTGAACCTCGATTTTCGACAATTTCCCTGTTCTTCCTTACCAGTTGGCACAGAAGAGCTTTCTCCATTTCCGAATACGCCGGTGCCTTTGGTTGTGCCATGCTTACAAGGGTCGTTATAAAAAATAAGTTAAAAACTATGAATGGAAATTCACAAAAAAATCAAGAGAAAAGCCGGGTCGTTTTAATTGGGGAAAAATACTATCCAAAATAGAGAACGTCAAAGAAAAGCCGGGTCAATATAAAAACAATGACAGAAAACAGGAATCGAAATAAGAGCGTCAAAGGAGAAAAGCCGGGTCGTTATAATAAGGTAATAGAAACGCAGAAAATAACTAGGAACACAACCAAACACACACCACCAAATCCACAACTCGAATGCACGTGTTGGATTACGGAAAACAATTTGCAAACGCATCTCGTACCAACGATTACACAAAATACAATTGTGAAAGTGTTATTGCTTTCAGGCCATAATTCACTGGGCATGTACACAAAATTACTGGATATTATAATACGCATATAAACGTTTGTATATTCACTTTCATTATAAAATATGGTTCAAAGTAGAAAGAAAAACAATTATCTTTATATTTATTATGTTGGTATGCTTCTCACGTAGCGTGCGAGTCGCTTGCGAGTCGCTTGCGAGTCGCGTGCAAGTATAAATGCGCTTGCTTCTGCCGTTCCACCAATCACAACATGCTCCTACTCTGGCAGAAAGCTGGAGCAGGCTGGAAGTGATTTCGGAATACCATCGGCCATGTTCCCGCTAGCAGCCCCCCAGCCGGGCAGCGACGGGTACCCAGATAGCAGGCTGCCAGGAGAGTTCCTGGCAGCGGTTTGTAAATACGGGCCACAAACTCTCGTACGAGACGCAAATGGGAATGCGTTTGGGACATACACGAACTTCGCTTTGATTGCGTACAATTTTGGAAAGTCCATCACTAGGATAGATGCATGTGTGGGAAAGGCGATACACCGTCATAACTAAGCAATAAACACCAAAATCTTGATATTCACATGATATTGTCAAAAGTTATGGCACCGCTGTAAGTCGTGTACCGCCAAACACTGGTGTATAATAAGTTGCCTACCAATAAGGGGCCCCTTCCCAGAAATATCCTGTATGTAATGTTACGTTTTGGACCTCACAAATTAACAGTAAGTGTTTACGATGCCATAAGTGACTAAATCAGAGCAAATATCACACGTTAAACTTACAAAACGTTCGTTGATAAAAGCGACAATATTCCTCCCCCACTTGCCCTACATGTTTGTTAAATTTATTGTAAGACATTCTGTCTGTTGGAATCTTGAGAATAACATTGGCAAATTCTCGAGCGTACTTGCCCTTATTAGATCACTAAAGACATTTTAAAATGTGCCTTGTATTTGCTAAACAACGAACATCGCATTCTTCAAAACGTTTTGTGTCCTTCGCTTTACTCATATTTATTCATCTGAAATGTAGAAAACAGTGAGAGCTTTTTGAAAGTATTTCTATTGGAATTCATCTGTGCACATTTAAACTATCGAATGTTAATATATACTTTTCTGTTTGTTCGCAGGTGAGTGTCTGAACCTCCCAACTCTTTTGCTGTTGTTCACCGTTGGTGAGTACACGCAATAACTACTGATCGTGTCTGTTGGTATCTTTCTGCTTTCAAATCTTCCCAAGATTCAATCCCACGTCGTTCTGGTTGATTATTGTAAGGATGCCTCTTCAATGAAGCGAGTTCTATACTGAACAGCCAGAAATTTCATTAGATATAAGGTAGATTAATGTATAATGTTACATGAAATGTAATGTTCCCTGTACATTAAAAGGAGCTCACTATATACGTACATTAAATTTAATGCTTAAAATGAAATCGATGCAGATCTAATGTGGAGATTCTCCCCTTACCCTGCCTCTCATCATTCATACCATAATTATGATTATTATCACCAGTCCATGAAGAGCATTCATTCATTTGAGATATGACCACAAAGCTTTGACTCTTGCGTCCTAATGTACACGTGTATATTAAATTTAATGGTAGTTCCTGATAATTACTTTTAAGTGCCCTAGCAAAATATCGGGCGTTGTCTGGGCTTTCTTGATGTTCAATCTTTGTGAAAGAGGCAAATTATCAATATTATTTTATATAAACTACTGTATATAAGATTCTTATTTTAATGTAATTGGTTCAAATTTTAATAAAATACTATAATTTTCTTTCATTTTATTTTACAATACATACATATTAGATTAAACATACGCACTGCTACTGGCTTCTAGCGAATCTACTAGGTACAGTTCTACCACATAGCAGTTGACCTCCGGTGAAATATCGTACGAACCGATCTGCTCTTAGCGGAAAAATAATGATCGTGGTTCATCTACGAACATATTATTTTAAATTATTTATTCCAATCCGCATTTGTGTTGTTTTGACCTTTACTTTGCAAAACTTTGCAAGGACACTGCTACAATCCTAAGGAAGAGCATGTATAAATATCCTATTTTTTCATACACTACTTTTTGTGGTAGCGAAGTCGGTTACATGCCATTGAATTCCCTTTTATTAGTGGGAGTGAGGTTAGGTTATGTGGTCCATGCTTTTAAATGTTGGTGGGAAGTGTTTCCTGCCTTTTCCACTGGATGGCATTCGTAGGATGACAGGACTAGTAAGCTAAGCGACAATCATAAGTTTTCATGCCTTCATTTGTTTAGTACAGTAAGGAATTTTTATTCTGAAAGATGAGAGGTTTTTGTACCACTCACTTGCTTTCCATTCTTATAGCTATAGAATAACAACTACAAAAAGAATATTCACACCAAATTAATTGTTAGTATTTTTTGCTCTAAACGTCGTCATTTCACAGAGTATTTCAATTTCCGGTCCATTTAGCCTTGCCGGTTAGGTTAACTGAACCGATTGCAAATGTATAAAATATTCCGTATTTGTCAATAACTGTAAGCACAATGTTGTTGTTTGTTCCCACAATATAAGGAGAAAGCCTCTCTCAAACATCATGCAAATTTCACGTGTAAATATCAAGTAAATAACATTTAGAACTAGTTAAAAAAAGTGGACCAGTTAACCTAACTCTCGCCTATAGATTTATATTAAAGTAATGCATAAATTTCTGTCGGTGTGGTTGACGTGTGATCGTGACAGTCTTTCGCTCCATGGACGTCGTGGCCTTGCGGGGACTGACGTCGTCGGATCGGCGAGTCCTCACGCGCTGCACTGCTAATTTTAGCAGCGGCTTGCATGGCACCCGGATCCGAGCTGGGCGCGTGGCGCCCGCGTAGCGAATGGGATTTCCTCGCCCCGTCCTCTGGGAACGCTCTGCAGGCGAGCGATGAAGTAGGTCAGGCGGGCGATTCATCACTCCGACGATAAATCAGCAACGACCTGTCGGACTAGGTTTAAAGTTCTGTGGGTCGATCGGTCAATCTGTGGATTGATCGGTCGGTCAGTGGGGTTGATCGGTCTGTCAGTGGGGTTGATCGGTCTGTCAGTGGGGTTGATCGGTCTGTCAGTGGGTTGATCGTCTGTCAGTGGGGTTAATCGTCTGTCAGTGGGGTTGATCGATCTGTCAGTGGGGTTGATCGGTCTGTCAGTGGGTGATCGGTCGGACAGTGGGATTGATCGGTCAGTGATGGATCAGTCTGTCGGTGGGATTGATTGGTCGATCAGTGGGATTGATCGGTCGGGCAGTGGGGTGATCGGTCTGTCATGGGATTGATCGGTCGATCAGTGGGATTGATCGGTCGATCAGTGGGGTTGATCTTGTCTGTCAGTGGGATTGATCGGTCGGTCAGTGGGATTGATCGGTCGGCCAGTGGATTGATCGGTCGGCCAGTGGGATTGATCGGTCGGCCAGTGGGATTGATCGGTCGATCAGTGGGATTGATCGGTCGGTCAGTGGGATTGATCGGTCGGTCAGTGTGATTGATCGGTCTGTCAGTGGGATTGATCGGTCGGACAGTGGGATTGATCGGTCAGTGATGGATCAGTCTGTCGGTGGGATTGAATGGTCGATCAGTGGGATTGATCGGTCGGTCAGTGGGATTGATCGGTCGGACAGGGGGATTGATCGGTCGTACATGGGGATGATCGGTCGCGCATGGGGATTGATCGGTCGGACAGGGGGATTGATCGGTCGTACATGGGGATTGATCGGTCGCGCATGGGGATTGATCAGTCTGTCGAAGGATTGATCGGTCGATCAGTGGGATTGATTTGGCGCTCAGTGGAATCAGCGGTCAATGGGATCGATCGATCGATCGATCAGACACTTGGATTGCATCAGTCAGTCAAACGTGACCGTTTGATTGCTCAGACGGATCCATTGATGGTATGTACTGGTTGGTCGGTTAATTGATTGGTCAGCGGCCACATTTGTATTTAATTTTGTAGAATCGTGCAACGGAAAAAAGGCCGAGGAGGTAGGATTAACATCCGTGGGACTTTAAAATCGTTACGAAAATTGTAATCTTCCAAAGCGTGAATTGCCCATTCAAACGTCTGGCAGACCGAGTAAATGAACAAACAAATAAAGGACCTACCGACAGTCTTCGCAATCGGATCGTCTATCCAACCAGCTGAAAGACTATCTGACAAATCTGCTTTTCATCCGGCAGACAGCAGTCGACTGACCCAATCTACCGACTGGTCTACCAATCTACCGACCGACTGAACTAGCGCCTGACCATCTGACCAAGTTTTTAACCGGCCCATGAAACGTCGGATCGACCCTTCGCACTCCGACCATCCGACTATCCGATTATCAGAGCCTATTTACCGATCGTGTGTGAGCTCGTGCAATTGCCCGACCTACTGTTTGAATGCCTGAAGTTGGATAGACACAGTAGAGCCTAGTTTCATTGAAATTTCGGTCGATCGTTGCCGGATGTTTTCGTGCGTTCGTTGAACGTGCTGATAAACAGAAATGGTCGAGTGAACCCGAATGACGTATTCCGGCGGGGTCCGAAGACATAGGCTGTCGGGCAAAGATATGTTTCGTTTGTTCTGTCCATTTCAATCGCCCGCAGTCAGCTGGAGGTTCAAGGCATCGGTAATCCCAAGACTATATACAATACAGGTACGAGGGCAAGTCAGTAAATAAGTCGCAAAACGGAATTGAGGTAAAAATAATCAAAGTAACTTCCTGACGTTTATTTCACTTTACCACATAACCACCCTGTAATTCAGGCACTTATCCCATCTCATTACAAGTCCTTGAAAGCAGCAGCAAAGAAGTCCTTTGGTTGCTGTCGCAGCCGTCATTTCATACAGATGATGCCCTAATCTACGATGTTACACGCTGGCTGTGACATCAACCAAAGGACTTCGTTGCTGCTGACTTTCAAGAGTTGTAATTAGATGTGATAAGTGCCTCAATGTACAGGGTGATTATGTGGAAAAGTGAAATAACTGTCAGAAAGTTACATGGATTCTTTTGCCTCAATTCGTTTTGCGACTATTTATTGACTTGCTCTCGTAGATAGCCTTGAGCGTCCTGCTCGCAAATGTTTAAAAAAAATGGTGCAATGAAATTACGTGAATGTGCGATTTTGGTGCAACATTCAAGTTGTTTTTTTTTCGGATGAAATAAATCGGACGATTTCGCTCGCAGTCGTTTTATAGCGAGGACCGATGTTTGGCTACACGTGACTGTATCCTTAGTCTTACCTAACCGCACGCCTACCCTTCTAGCGTCTGCGGCCTGCCGGATCTTCTGTCTCGCGCGTGCTCCTCCGCCCACGCCGTGCACTTCTAATTATAGCTCGCGCTCGCAAATGTCCAGAGAAAGATGCACAGCACCCACGGCGAATGAGGCTGTGGTTCTCGGAAATTATGGTTCCACGCAGACTCTCTTCTCCCTTTGCAAAAGGCGGCTCCGAGCAGTGCCGACGTTAAGCATGGGCAGACCAGGCGATCTCCCGAGCCCAACAAGTCAAACGGCCCATGATGGGGACTGATGGTAAAAAATATTAAAAAAGAAATTAGAACTCGAGAAAATCGTTATTGTAATTTATAAGTCTTGGTACAATGGGGGGTCCGAAGCCTTGGGAGTTTAATTTCAGGATTAGAATCATGAACCAGATATAGCGGTGTAAACCGTGCGGCCCTGGCTGACACGATGAGTCTTGGTACAGTAGTCTGATATTTCACAAATTTATCATTAATGTTTTACCTTAAATAGAAGCATTACTTGTATGGTAGGACTCTACGAAATGAATCTAAAGACGCTAACATTAAAGTAGGTCTTACTAAAATTTTATTTATTATTTCTTGTGGAAACAAGTGACTTCATTAAACACTAAGTAAATACAATTTGCCTAGCGTTTTAGCTCCCGTGAAATTGTTTTATTTGATCACTACAATTTTTAATTAAAACTATTGTTTAAAATATATTTTCGAACACTTTTTAGCTTAAACGTAATTTTTATTATTTGTTGAATAAAAATAACTCGTACAGGTTCTTACGAGAACTTTCACATTTTAATTTTTCAGGACGGAGGGGAGGTACGTTTCAGCATTCCAGAGGGGTCCAAAATTGTCTTCCAGAGATAGGCCACTGGCTCTGGTAGAACACCGTGTAGTGGTGTTCTTGTGTCTTTGATTCGCAAACAATTTAGCTCAGAAAGTGAAGCATGTAGCGGATGAAATAGAATATTTGGAGAATTAGGCACTGAATGATTGCTCTTTAGTTTGTGGCGTTGTAAAACTACAATAATGGTGAAATCCTTGAAAGCGATCGACATAAATAAGACTAATCAAGACCAGTGTTTACCATCTTACGGAATTTGCTTCCTTTCGTAAGTTCCTTTCTGTAGAATGTCGCAATGGACATTTTGACGTGTAGACTAAATGATGAAAGTTACTTGAATGGCAGAATTATAGAGAAATTGGAAAGGATTGGGTAATGTTTTATTACCTAGAGCAGATAAGATGCTCTGAATATAAACGGTGAAATAAAATAGGCGAAAATGATTGTTACACTGCCCAGAGGATGAACATGCCTGTGGAAAACACATTCCCAGTGATGACTCAAAAATAACTTCCAAAAGGGTCATGCCGTAAGCTAAGAAAATAAGTTTGTTTTCTCGAATCAGAAAAACAATATCTCCTCATATTGAGAATGTATGATTTAATTTTTGTAGTTTATTTTATGCATAATGAATATTAATTTGGTCGCTGCACTATTTGCACGCCCGTATTGTGTCATGTGCGTTTCCTAATGCGATTGCACTATCGATCTCCGCTGACCCGCGTGCACCTTTGTATTTATTTAACAGATCGCTTCCTACACTAGACAGACACGCACACAGCCACACGCACGCTCACTAAGAAATGACATGCATGTTCAACACACGAGCTAATGTGATGACGAGTATGAAAACTAATTCATCGAAGAACTTATTCCACTTCTCCTGCGAGAAAAATACATTTTTTAATTGAGTTCATGAGTGCAGCCAGGCAGGAACAGATAATTTTGGGTCGTGATTACGTTAAATTAAATAAATGACAACTAACGAACTAAATGCATGCATGTTCACAGTTCACAACAAGCTAACTGTTGATGACGAGTTTATGAAACTATAGTCAATCGAACAACTTACTTTATTTCCTCCTGCGAGTAAAATACATTTTAATTGGGTTCATAGCTGCAGCCAGGCCAGGAACTCTGTAATTTTGGATCGTGATGTACCTTTAATTAAATGAATGACAAGTAACGAACTTAACCCAGAGTGATAACCTTGTAAGCACGCTTATAATTATGAATATGGATACGTCCGTAATTATACGCCTGTATACATATTAAGGATTAATTATGCACTAGATCAGGGGTGTCCAACGTGCAAGGCTTCAAGAGTCGCGACTAAAACACTCATTATAGTCGAGGGCCATGTTTTCATTCCTGGGGCGGTCAACATCCGACTTCCACGTATTGTTGACCTCGGCCGTTTGTCCGGCTGCTCTGAACACGCGCGTGTGTGTGTGTGGGTGTGTATGATGGGGGCCAGTGAAACCGTGCATGATATCACCGTAAAAACGCAGTGAAACCATTGGGATGCTTTTGAATTTATGAATTTACTAAAAAAAATCCTCGAATCTAAACTTAACCTACATTGCATTAAATTTTCTATTACATTTTTACATTAAAACGGCTGTTGATCCCAGCAGGGCGCGTATGCTACAATTTCGCTCGACTTCGATGCAAGAGCTTTCTATTTTGACTAATAACCTTTCGCGGCCACAATAAATGACACCATGGGCTGCCGTTGGACAACCCTCCACTGGATATTTGGATCATGATTCTTCATCATGAATCTTCAATTAAATGAATGTGAAGAAATAAACATTAACCCAGAGAGCGAACCGTGTGTGCAGTCGTTTGAGTTAGCGACCTATTATTTTGACAGATTCCAAAACAATAGAGCTTCGCCAAGACCGCGTCTCTCTATGCAATGTATTCCGCCAAACAGATGAGCTGAGTGCCAGCTGTTCATGTCTGAAAGTGTCTGGTCAATACGTGCAGTTAGAGGTTAGGGGTAATTTTCAGGAGTGGTTTGTTTCCGAGAACGTCACTGAAAATTATATTGTTGAGGAAATATGATACATAATATGACGAAAAGCAGTTGAAATGTGTGTATGAGAGAAAGAGCGAGAGAAAGAGAATTAAGTCATTTAAGGGATTTACCCGGACTTAAACAAACGGGCCGATATCTTCGTATGTCAAAGTTCTGTTATATCAGGTCGCAGTTAAACTCGTAGAGGACTAACTTCTAATCATGTATCCACGTTAATAATATTTGACAAGAAGTTTATTTAAAATACGCTTTTCGTGATTTCGGAAAAAATATAAAATTGGTTTCGTGTGAGTTTCCCCAATTGGAAAAATAACGAAATAATAGGGAGATCCACGACCACAGTCCAAGTTTGCCAACAATCGCGAAATAAATGCATTCATTTTGACACAGTACATATCGACAAGCTCTTTCCAATTGATTTAGCAGAAATGTGCGTTAAAATAATTGCCCAAATGAACTAATGGCAAACAAATTTAATGTTTCATAAGTGACCGAATCTGTTTCAGAAACACTAGCCTTACTCACAAATGAGTGACCAATGATTCAACTCTGATACGATCAGGAAAGTTGCTCCTCCCTTATGTGTTCGTCATTCGACTTTCCCTTAACCAGATTAGGTTATATTTTTACACCGTCCGCTCTACCACCATGGAAATCGATGACGATTTAAAAATTTTCTTGAGTTATATAACCAAAACACACACATTCGCATTATGGAAAAGTAAGTAAGAGACATCGAAAATCAATTAATCAATCTTTCATGAAGAACATGAGGTTCAGGGCAGGAATTTATAGCTAATTTACCTTCGAAAATATATTTTATTATATAGGAGCGAATATTTTGTCAACAAAACTCGAAAAAAACTCTCTTTTCTGTATTCAAAATTCGACTAGAATATGGTTTAGGATAGAGACCACAGAATTATGAAAACGTGCACAAAATTCACTTCTCCCCATAGCTCGTCATACGCAGTTTTTAACTGTTTTTGACGTAAATAAAATAAAATAAAATAAATAAATTAGAAGTGTACATTGTCGAATGGTTTCGAAAGGCACAGCTCAAATTACATGCGTTTGGTTAGAAAAATATCGAGTGGACACTGTGCGAACACAAATCTGAAACATTTGTAAAATGGCTTTTGCCAGATTTCAATCACTTAAAATTACAAAACTCAGAAACTCATTTCAATTTCATAAAGGGCCTCTATGAAATAACGGTTTATAAAAATGACCACTTCTTATAAACTATTACTATTTGTTTGAGGATTCCTTTATATTCCTAAAGTATGGATCATGAATTGAATCCTAAATGAAACTATATTATACACGAACGCTTTCTTCTCCTCAGAAATCCCAGTCGACCTCTTCTTTACATAGTTAAATTATGAATAGCAGATGGTAACAAGTGATGGCACTTCATGACTACATTTTGGCTTCTCTGTAATTCACTTGCAAGCAGGTATGGAAATCGGCGTGTCTGTTGGTGCCGGATCTCACACTCTAGGGGAAGATTCAACTCCACCTTCCGAAATATACATGCACTTCACTTACAGGATTACTGACATGAGCAGTTAATGCGCAGAAAAACTCTAAATACTCACTGCTTCACTCGCTTTGCATCTCCCGAAATGACAGCACGTTTAGGAAACTGAGGTCGTGGTAGAGACTTCTGGCACAATCCGAACTACGTGAGCCTATACCACTTTTAAGGCTCTGCGCACGCGACAACTCGAACTCGAAGTGGATGTCGATTTCGGAGTGATAGCGGAGCCGGCTATTCCCTCGGATTTAGCGCACGACTTGTATCGAATACTAATCGATAGTCGGTCATGCTACATGGAATTTGTTCCCAACTGTGGCGGCAAAGCTGAAATGTATTCCCATGATGCATCATCATGTTGGTAGCATTAATCTGTGCATAAATATTATATATATACATACATACATATACATACATACATATACATACATACATATAATACATATACATACATACATATACATACATACATATACATACATACATATACATACATACATATACATACATATATATACATACATACATACATACATACATACATACAGGGTGTCCGGGGAGGAAACGTCGAAACTTCGAAATAAGTTCTTATGACAATTAAGCATATTTTTGTCTAATAAACTACGTGGATATTCCGAATGGTTGATCCGCAATAAGAACTCAAAATTGGTTTGAATAATTTATTTCTAGGCAAAACTTTGCAGCATGGAAGCATAAAAACACTCCAGAAACATGTAAATTGTTTATTATTTACAAAAGAAATGAATATATGTGTTCAGTAATAAAAATTAAGCGAGAATTATGCTTAGAATTGTCTTAAGAGCTTATTTTCGAATTTTCAACGTTTCCTCCCCGAACATCATGTTGTGTGTGTGTGTGTTGTTTTATATATATATATGTATATATATTAATGTTTATTTTAATCCCTAAGAATAATATACTTATAAAGCCAGATGAGTGGTTGATAAGCAGCTCTAGTGGAACAAGTGCGAATAAAGAGTATGTTGTACATCGAGAATTTGGCGAACACTTATTCGCTACAGTTTGGAACGTTTGAATTTTGACCTAAACGGTTGTGCAGCGGGTCACGTGATAAATGTACTAATGTACTAAATGCTCCGCAACTAGTCTCTGTTGTGCTTGTATCGAATGCTAATCGATATTCGGTCATGCTATACAGAATTGTTTCCAAACTCTGGCGGTGAAGATGAAATATCTATATTCATGTTGGGGCAATATCTGTATATGGCATTAGTTATATATACGTAATAACCCAATCATTTAGCAATAATTTGTCAAACAAATTCGAATGAAGAGATGTGGACGCATTGAAAATTTAACACGTACTCTGTCGCCCCACTCTGTTCCGATCAGGAACTTATTCATGTTGGAACTAAAGACGGCATTACACATCGGACATTCGGCAAGTAGCGAGCGACTGCTCCGCGAATGCCGAATGTGTACAGGCGCTTTAAACGGCTGTGCAAAAATCTTTTTTTCTCGCCGCCTGTCACGTGATAATAGTCCGCTCCGCTCCGCAACAAGTCCCTATTGCCACCGGCTTAAGTGGCTCAGTGCATCAATTGATGTCACTGCAGTGCCCTGACCCAGAGGTCCTAGGAGTCCACTCACGACAGTGTAGGATTTTCGACACTAGCTACGTAGGTAGTTCGAACTCAGGCGCTGTCTACAGGAGAATTCTTGCGGCCGGCTGCTCTGATCGGTAGTTTTCATTGCTATCTCCGACCAACACCAGGCGACTGCCGGAGCAGTACCGTAACAAATGGGCACGGACCGCGCGCGATATTTCCTTCCTCTTCCTTGTCCTATCCTCAGCCCTACACACCACTTACACTAACATGCACTACACTACCACTCATGCCGGGAGACCGGTCGGGAGATTAGAGCTTGTAGGCTGGGGCGGCGTCTAGCTAGTGGGAGATACCTGGTTGGGGAAAAGCCCGCCAGCCGACGTAGGTATCTCGCCATCCAGCAGATCGCCGCCCCCTCCCGCGATCGAAAACATCCACTACACTTTCAGGAGTAATGACCTTAGCCGTTCATGCGCCTGGAACCTCTAATCATTCAATGAGATCAGTGGTTGATAGTCAGTGGTAGTCGAAGAAGGGCGAATGAAGAGAATGTTGCACTTTGAGAATTTAACGAACATCACAGTTCGAAACTTTAATATCAAGAGGATGTGGCGCTTTGAAAATTTAGCACACATTCTGTCGCCCCAATCTGTTGCGATCGGGAACTGGTTCTGTTCGACCTAAAGACGGCTGCACACGTTGGACATTGGCGAGTAGTGAGTGGCGATTCTGTCCGAATACCGAATGTTGTTGTTGTTTAAAGTCGCATCAACTGCTAGGTCATTGGCGACCACTATTGGATTAACGTTATAGTATGAGGATGAAACGATATGGTGATGATAGTTGGTGAAAGAACGAACACATACAACCATGCCCCAGGCGGACTCGGAACTCGCGACCCCTCGGTGCGAGATCACTACGTCATTACTGCTTTAGCGATCTCGGCCACGGGCCGACGAATACCGAATGCCTACAGCCGCCTTATACTGCGATTTTTCTAACTTTGCCTCTGAAGGCCCATCATCACGATGGAATATGTCACGGTATTTCGCGACGTTCTCAGTCGTACCGCCGGGGTATCGCATGACCGCGACCGTATCAAGAAGTGCTTGCGACCATGCGACTTCTAGCGGTACGACGGAGAAAGACGCGAAATGCCGTGTGATATTTCATCGTGGGCGTTGCGGCTTGAGGGGCAGAGTTACAAAAATCGCACTATAAACGGTGTGCAAAATATCCACTCCTGTCTTCCCCTCCCCCCCGGCTGGTCACGTGATAGCTGCGCAACAAGTCCCACCGACGTGGCACCTACCTTGGTCGCCCGTCGCCCGCACGCGAGCCCGACGCCGACGACGCCCAACAGTTCCGGCCCCACACGCGCCCCGACCCGACGCTCGGCTCGCGCCGCGGCCGACTGGCGCCAACCACGACGCCGGCGGCGGCGGCGGTCCGCTTCCGCCCACCCCCACCCCCGCCCCCGCCCCCGAGCGCCCCGCGGGGCTGGGCGTGTCCCTCCCTCTCTCTCTCTTTCTCTGTCTCCCCGCCGCCGCCACACCCACTCCACCGGCCAGTCTCACCCTCGCCCTCGCACACGCACGCGCGAGCGGGGGAAGAGGGATGGGGTGGGGGAACGAGACACGCAAGCCGGTTCGCCGGCGACGGGCATTGTTGACACTAGATTCTCGCTTGCCTTTTTTTTTTTTGCTCTCGCTCGTGGTTTCTTGTTTCGATTGGTTTTTTTTTTGGGGGGTGGTCTTCTTTTGTTTCTGCGGGGCGTTTCGTCGTGAACGGGGTATTTGGAAATGTCGAAAGTATTAAAAACATGTTTTTAATAAAATAATATAATTAGTTAGTGTGAAATTTCATTTGTTTCGGACAATGTTGACGTGCGACCTACGTTCTGACGCTCTTGCTTGCTTTTATTTTCTCGTTCTTCTTGTTTATGCGGAGCCTCGTCGTGAACTAAGCTAGTTGCAAACGATGAAAGTATAAAAGAAATAATACTTTTGTAGAAAATTAATGTAATTAATTAGCGGAAATTCATTAGTTTTGGAGAATGTTAACTTGCGTTATTTACACAAGATTCTCGCTTGCTTTCTTTATCTACCTCGTGATTTTTTTTCATGTGGTTATGGAGAATTGGCTTGCTGGAAATGTCTGAAGTTTATTTAAAACATCGTTGTGTAATAAAATAATGAAATTAATTAGTGGAAATCTCATGTGTTGTGGAGAGTGTGGACGTTGTTGAATAAGATTTTGCTTCATTTTCTTTCTCACGATTTCTTGTTTCGATTGTATTTTGTTCTTGTTTTTCATCTTGTGCTTGCTCATTATTGAGCGACTAGGCAAACTGGTAACGTCTAAATTTATAAGAAAACATTGTTTCGTAGGTAAATAATGCAATTAATGAGCCGCATATTTCCTTTGACTTTATTTGATTGAAGGAATATTCCAGACATTTACTTCGTAAGAAAGAATAAAAAAATCTGAGGAGCAAAATAATAATCAGTATGTGCTAACGTGCGATATTTGTTATGGCCACCACATTCGTTTCATATTTTCCTTCGATTTCTTTTCTTTCTTTTTTCTTCTGTTTTCCCTACAATAGTCGTGAACTGGACTAGTTGAAAGTTTCAGCCGTCGCTGATGACTAACAGAAACTTCTAAAGTTTATTCTCCATGAGGGAAAAGCACGTTAATTGGTAGAAAAGTAATTATACGCTTAAATAAATAAACTAGTGTTTTGTACCACACGTGATCAAGGACTGTGCTTTGCGCCACAATTTTTATTATGTCATTGTAATACTTTCAGTTACTGTCATTTCAGTTTCTGTCATTCTTCTGTCACTATTACAATATAAACTGAGTTTCTGCATATTTCTTCTGACACTATTTACCCGGAGAAACGTTCTAGGTTTATGAGTATATCTCGTCAAAAAGTAATACTTCTTCTGAGAAGAAAGTAATGTAATTAATTAGTAGAAATATAATTTATTTTGAAGAGTGCCCTCGTGTACTTTCCGTTGTTCATACTAAATTCACTTCTCCCTGTGTGTTCTTGCTTGTTTCAGTTATTTATCCACTTCGTGTGTGTGTGTGTGTGTGTGTGTGTGTGTGCGCGCGCGTGTGTGTGTGCGTGTGTGCGCGCGTGTGGTGTGTTTCCGCCACGCCAGTTTGACTGCGCGAACTTGACGAGTTTAGCTGGAAATTTCATTATGTATCTTTATTCGGAGAAAAGACTGGTTACACCTCGAGAAAAAAAGCTCTGTTTGTTTCAATAAAATAGTATAATTAATAGCAAAAAACCTATTTAAGAGAGTGTCTATTTGTAAAGGAGCTCTTTCCTTTGTTGATAAAAGGCTTTTAATTGTTTCCTCATTCGTAAGCTTCTCGTGTTCTGTTACCTCTTTGGTCGTCAAGAACTGACCTGGCTGGAAATTTCATGTGATTCTTTCTACTATGAGAAACGGTTAAATGTTACACGCCCGATGAAAAACCAGAAATATAATGAAGTCTGGTCCATGGACCTTGATCAGCGTAAAAAACAACTATTTAGTTGTTTTCTAGTGATTCGAAAGAATTTATTTCCAACGTCAGGGCTATAATACCTGCAATAAAAAGAATGACGTGTTAATTAAACACTTAAGGCTATTACTTAGCTTACACTTACTGTGCAGATTAAAACAATTAAAACAACGTTTTAACAAGAATGAAAAAAAATTTCCGAAACTTTGGCAAACAACTAAATAGTTATATTACTTTGTTTTGTCCAAGACCGAAATCAGTCTTCATCAAGAAAAATATAATTTCTCAGAGGATTAATACGTAAACGTGCCGTGCGCATTTGGATAAGATTTATCACGCTTTTCCTTTCGCTCTGCATTAAAAATTGCAGTAAA